>JAOPHQ010004304.1:0-105000 GCA_030340625.1 Merluccius polli | reverse complement strand
ATAAAGCGTCCACCAAATGGCCTTATATATTATATAATTATGATCACATGAAAATACGAAACAACATAAGATTAGAGGCTTTGCATTCCAATTATATCCAAGACAAAGAGGAAAAAGTTGTTTCTAAGACAAAGTTTGCAACAAACAAATCAAATGTAAAACGCTAATGCACCGGACCGTGGTGAGAAGAACCAGATGCTCTGCTGTAAATCACTCTCTTGTGCTGGGAGGAGTACTTTATCAGTAGCGGGACGACCGCTATAGCGAAGCGTTACCGCTGCTACGGCGTCTGCGCCCGCGCGAGAACGCTGCTCAGTGAGGTGTAATGATCCCTGGACATGCTAGCCGTTAGCGTTAGCCCGTCTCTCTGGCGAGATGGAAGCAGGCGAGACCAAGGTGAAGGCCGGAGGAAGATGGAGTCTGACCAGAGCCGTTTCTATGCATATGCGGACTATGCGGCTGCATAGGGCCCCGCCGCCACCAGGGGCCCCCCCAATCCCGCGGTCGCACCCCCCCCGTCGGCCGTAGGTCCGGGTGGGTTATGATCGCGCTCGC
The DNA here is from genome assembly GCA_030340625.1 of Merluccius polli. Lineage (NCBI taxonomy): Eukaryota > Metazoa > Chordata > Actinopteri > Gadiformes > Merlucciidae > Merluccius > Merluccius polli. The sequence goes on along the minus strand of JAOPHQ010004304.1, from coordinate 104,445 downwards.
ACCCCCCCCCCCCCCCCCCCCGTCAGACATGATAACATAGGGGCCCCAAAATTTTATCTCGCATAGGGCCCCCAAACAGCTAGAAACGGCCCTGAGTCTGACGGTGTCGCTCTATCCATGTTAGCGGCTAGCAAATGAGTGTTTGGGGGAAGTGGGAGCTGTAGTGTCGGCAGCCGAAGCTTAAGAGGCCTCCGTTTTGTTTTTTGTTTATCTTGTCCCGTAGGTTTAATTTTGACGACGAGACACCGACCACAAATTTCGACACCTTCCCAGCAGCTATCCTCACTGTGTTCCAGGTAATACGCGCGCACACATACACACACACACACACACGCACACACACACACGCGCACACACACACACACACACACACACATATACTGCAAACACACGCAGCCATCCTTACTATGCTTCAGGTAATGTCCTCCGGCAAGACACACACACACACACACACACACACACACACACATATACACACACACACACATACACACACACACACACACACACACACACACACACACACACACACACACACACACACACACCCACACACACATATATACTGCAAATACACACATCCATCCTTACTCTGCTTCAGGTAATGTCCTCTGGCAAGACACACACACTTACAAATTGTGGACATTGTCTGACACTCTCTCTCTCTCTCTCTCTCGCCGTCTCTCTCTCTCCCTATCGCCGTCCCTCTCTCTCTCTCTCTCTCTCTCTCTCTCCATCTCTCTCTCTCTCTCTCTCTCTCTCTCTCTCTCTCTCTCTCTCTCTCTCTCTCTCTCTCTCTCTCTCTCTCTCTCTCTCTCTCCATCTCTCTCTCTCTCTATCTCTCAGATCCTGACGGGTGAGGACTGGAATGCAGTGATGTATCATGGGATTGAGTCCCAGGGGGGGGTCCACAGAGGGATGTTCTCCTCCATCTATTTCATCGTCCTCACCCTGTTCGGAAACTGTATCCTGACTGCCGAGTGCTTTCACAACTCATTCACTGGACTATCGGCTGGCTGTGCTCACGAAACGCATCTGATAAAGGCAAAAGTGAATGCGAAAGAAAAAAATTTGCATTATAGCAGTTATCGTTTGTTTGTTTACTGTTTGCTTATTTGTGCAGTCGAAGCTGCTGGTCTTTTTTTTTTTTTTTCGCTGTTCTCCGACGCGCATCTTTAAGAAGGGGGCGCCGAATTACTAACTGGTGAAAAACAAAGTAAAAAGATAAGGATCGCTTGGAGGGAATGAACGTAATTAAATGATATACAACATGGGCTAGGGTTTGTGTTTCTGTGTTTGTTGTGTTTTTCCTGAGGCAGTAAACGACCAGATACTCTCCTCAACGTCTTCCTCGCCATCGCAGTCGATAACCTCGCTAATGCGCAGGAGCTAACCAAGGTAGTGCGGCCTAACGTAACCTGTAAGGGATAATGTACAGCATGTGTGTGTGTGTGTGTGTGTGTGTGTGTGTGTGTGGTGCGTTTCCATGTGTGTGTATATACTGTATATATATATATATATGTGTGTGTGTGCTCCCCAGGATGAGGAGGAGCAGGAGGAGGCCATCAGTAAGAAGCTGGCGCTGCAGAAAGCCAAGGAGGTGAAGGAGGTCAGCCCCATGTCTGCCGCCAACATCTCCATCACCGCGTAAGTCCCTGAGAACCTCCCCCTCTCCTTCTACCCTGTGTCCCCACTATGTCCCCACTGTGTCCCCACTACGTCCCCACTGTGTCCCCATTATGTCCCCGCTGTGTCCCCACTGTAGCCCCACTACATCCCCACTGTGTCCCCACCGGGTCCCCATTATGTCCCTACTGTGTCCCCACTGTAGCCCCACTACGTCCCCACTGTGTCCCCACCGGGTCCCCATTATGTCCCTACTGTGTCCCCACTGTAGCCCCACTACGTCCCCACTGTGTCCCCACCGGGTCCCCATTATGTCCCTACTGTGTCCCCACTGTAGCCCCACTACGATCCCAATGTGTCCCCACCGGGTCCCCATTATGTCCCTACTGTGTCCCCACTACGTCCCCACTGTGTCCCCCACTGGTTCTCCACCTGGTCCCCATTACGTCCCCACTGTGTCCCCACTATGTCCCTGCTGTGTCCCAAAGATGTCCCCACTGTGTCCCCATAATGTCCCCACTGCGTCCCCACTGTGTCTACACTATGTCCCCACTGTGTCCCCACTACGTCCCCACTGGGTCTCCACTGGGTCCCCATTACGTCCCCACTGTGTCCCCACTATGTCCCTGCTGTGTCCCAAAGATGTCCCCACTGTGTCCCCATAATGTCCCCACTACGTCCCCACTGTGTCTACACTATGTCCCCACTGTGTCCCCATAATGTCCCCACTGCGTCTCCACTGTGTCTACACTATGTCCCCACTGTGTCTCCACTATGTCCCGACAAGTCTGTTTAATGGGGACCTTTAGTGGGGACGTGATTCTCAAACGCCATTTCCTTGTTTTTCCTTTTTGTGCGTGCTTAATACTCTGTGTTATGTTCTGTATTATCTGTATTGTTGTCAGATTCGGTCAGGGTCTTTGGCTGGATTGGACCAAAGCTTTATTAAATTGGTTCTTGTTCTTTCTCCCCACAGAACACCTCATAGCAGCATAGTAAGATGAATAACGAAATGATAGAGGAAGTTGACGCCAAAAAATAGACTCAAGCATTATTCAGAGGAAACACATCGGAGAGTTTATTTGGTCTCATATGTTTGATTTGGAGTCATCAAGGATGTGTGTGGTGTGAATCGTGCTTCAGTGTGTGTCGATCTCACATTGACTGCTAAATGTCTTGTTAGCGCCTTAATAGTGTGTTTCTGTCAACATGTACAGTGTGTGTGTGTGTGTGTGTGTGTGTGTGTGTGTGTGTGTGTGTGTTTATCTTACAACTCTTGTTTGGCTTGTTCCACTAGAATAGTTTCTTGTTCATGGATTTTTATATTAGTGTCACCATTTTTCTGGGAGCATTTGCCCACCCCATTTTAACATTTTGAATGTTCAAGGTAACTCAAAATACTTCCATTAATAACTAATAACTGTTTTTGTATTTAATGGGGTGGTCTTCACTTGTCTGCCTTGCTGGTCGCTCCTGCAGGGCCTGGCCGTTAAAGAGCCCATAATGGGGAGTAGGGTGACCATACATTCCCATCGTCCAGCAGGGACAGCTCCAAACTCTGGTTATTGCGGTTGCCATTTCTGATCGGCTCAAGCTAGTATCCAGAGATGTGGTTCAGCCAAAGTTGAACGAAACAAAACCAAAGTCGGTTGTAATACCCGCCTCTAACCATAGGTGCTGCTGTCCCTGCAGTTTGATTTCGGGTGTGCGGTTACTCTTAAAGGTGCGCTATGCAACTCGGTTATTCCTCCGCTGTTTCTGGGTTTTCACCGGAATTGGGCTCGCATTTCTCACTATAGAGCTCCCCCTGCAGCTTCGGAATAGGCCTACAACACTGTCGTAAAAACTCATTGACAACGCCCCCCACCCCCCACTTCGATAAATAAATAGTAATACACAACGAGAACCTGGATTCGGACCGCAAACAAACATGTGTGGTAGCAAGTCACTGCTAGGATAAACCCTCACTAGCTAGCAAGCTAGCCATGAAGCAACCAAGCTAAACACATACAGGGCTCACAATAAAACGGTCGAGCAAAACACATTGTTCAACAGACTCTCAAACCACATTACAAAAACGAAGTTCACCCAAGGGTAGGCTACTTACAATTTCAGCAGCAAGACAGCCAAGTCGGCGTCCGTTTTGCATTCTTCAGAGTCTCTCAGTTGACGCCATTCCGCATAAGCTCGCCCTATGTTCACTCGTGTCTGGTTTCTTTGTTTATCATAATCCTTTCTCTTATTCTTCGATTCCTCCGACCTTCCCCTCTTGGGTCTTGATGGATCCATAGTGGATTTGTCGATTGATCCAGAATTGCCTTGCAACTGACTCTTTATATTCAGCCGGACCCATGTTTGGCACCCCCGCCCAGGTCTACCGTAAAGCAGTGAAACTACAATCTGACTACATTTTCGAGGCGCGATTGGATACTTCCGCTGAGTCACATCCGTAAGTGGCCGGGACGGCCACATGAAGTTGCATGTTCTGTTTTTCCGCGGGGAACCAACAGGGGGAGATGAAACACCCACCAAACAACCCAGAAAGTGTTGTAGAACGATCAGAACGACTCTCAACCTGCATGGTTAAGGTTATTTTTGATAAATGAGTTGCATAGTGCTTCTTTAAAGCACGGCCAGACGTACAACCAGGGCAATACAGGGCTGTGTCTCTAACCTTGTCCTGTATGATGTCCTCCCCCTCCCCACACAACCACCCCCCCCCCAACCCCTCTCCCCGTTCATCTTGTTCTGTTTGTTTATTTTTGTGCATGTGCAGTTTTGTAACGCGCAGTCGAGGTGCGCTCTCTCGCAGCCCATCCGTCTGCAGCGTAAACTCACTGTGAGTTCCGACATTTTGTTAACAACTTTACGACCGTTTGGTGCCATCTCGTCATCCTCCCTCTCTCGTCGTTCGCTCTCCCTATCTCATTCTCCCTCTCTCTCTCTCTCTCTCTCTCTCTCTCTCTCTCTCCCTCTTTCTGTCCATCGTCTCTCTCTATTGTCCTCCCTCGCTCCCTCCCTCGTTCTCTAACATTCTCCTTAGCTCTCTCTTTTGCCATTGTTCTCCATCTCTCCTCTCTCTCACACTCCCTCTCCCTCTCTCTCTCTCTCTCTCTCTCTTCCTCAATCTCTTTCTGTCAACAATGGTGTCAAGAGTTGCATTTAGGCCACGACGGCACTCTCTCTCTCTCTCGCTCCCTCTCTCTCGCTCCCTCTCTCTCCCTCTCTCTCTCTCCCATGCTGCACTCCTCTTATCGTCAATTCCTGTTTGTTGTTTGTTGTTAATTTTCCCCCACCGTGTGATGGAGTGGTTGCTTGCTTTCCGACACCTCCATCACTGTGTCTTGTCGTTGTCATGGTGATCGTGGTGGTTGATGGTGTTGTGATTGTGTCCGTACCGCACCATCGATGTCACCGCGTGTGACGGATGACTTCCGCTTTCAGAGATTGTTCTGCTTCTTCCTTGTCTCAAGACGACACCCGTCACAGTTTACACCAGTGTTCGTATCACAGTGTTCATATTCTGCATCTCTGTGCTGTGAGTTTTAGTACAGACTTGGTTATAAAAGTGTTCTTAGCCTGGCTAGCTATCTTCACACATGATTGGCCAAACTAGTAAGTTAGCCATCACTAGTTTAGCATTCTGTAGCACTGGAATCAGTAATAACGTCCCCTCTTCAGGCGTGGACAAACTGCTCTTGAATTTGATCACTTTCGCTGAGGGGTATTTTCTATCAACCACCCACCTCAAACCACCACAACCACATCCCCAAACTACACAGATGGGTCCGATTATCAAAGAGTGTTTGACTCTGTGTGTGTCCTTGCACTGAACAAGGAGTGAATCTGTCTCAGACAGGATCGTCTGCTCTCTGGGTTTCTTCAAGGACCAACAGACCGCAGGCGAAGTACAGAGAGAAGCTGGTCTCTGAACGCTATAGGCTCAATGCTAACCGTAGCGCCCGCTGGATAGCAGGGCTTCGCCAAGGCTTTGAGCTCCCCAGCGTTTTTTGGCTATTAGCGTTATGGTAATAATCGCTCTCTGACATGTGATCTGATAGTGTACCTACACAGAAAGCGCTCCCATCCCCAAACCCAACCGTACACTGATTGCAAACCATTTCCTAAATGTTAATTGTTCTCACTCACACAACCGTGGAATTATTTTTGTTGTGTTCTGTCTGTTTTTTCTTACCTATGTCTTTATTTCTTATACTGTCAGCCAACGTCTGTCTCTGCCGTTTAGTTTTTGATGTGCTGTCTTGTCTTGCGTTTTGTTTTTGTCTATTGTCTGGAGTTGTGTGCCTGACCTCGTCACAACCTCGTCTTAATGTCTGCCTAACCTGTTTATGTCACGTTGAAAAGCTTCTCTGCTAAGTCTCTCTCCCCCTCTGTGTTTCCTCGTGGCTCCCTGTATGTGTGGCTATAGGAGTTATGTGTGCACCCCTGCCCATCACTACCTGAGGTAAACGGCGCGCGAGCAAACCCCACGACTGCTACATGTTGTACTAATATTATGTTGTAATGTTAGTTCATATATCAACTGCTGGAAAGGAACCACATTCATGACCATGGTTCACCATATTCACTGTTCTTAGAGATGTTAGAGATGGACAGAGAGGACAGTGCACCTCAGACTGTTAATAGTATTTCGTAAATAATTGATACATAATTCATCCATTCCCCTCCTGTTGAACATCCCATGTTGCGTCGATGTGCTTTTTGTGTTTCTTAGTGGCCAGATACCGTCAAACTGTATTTGTGGAGATGTCTGTAACAAGAACAGAGAAGCAGTTATTGTTGGTGGTGAGGATCTCAGTAACATAATAGTGTTGTAAAGCTTAGGCAACATCAGACAAATATTTATGTAAAGAATTGTGAACATGAGATACAAATCAGTTTATTATCAATTTTGAGAAGGTGAGTACAAAGACATGACAATTTAAAATATAGATATTTAAAATCGATGATTATGTAGACCCCGTAATTATTAAAAGCATCCGTTTGTCCTCAAGCTGTTGATTAAGTGTAAAAAATAGCTAATTTTGCATTGACCTTCCTAATGGGATCAGATAGATCGAGAGATAATTTATTAGTAAGCACAGTTGGAGGTGTGAATGAGTCATCAAAGAACCACACATGCCCAGTCATTTCAATGTGTCCATAGTGCTGTGTCATCCCCCTGTCTGTCTTTGAGGAGCTAGGAGAGGAGACACTAGGGTAGCGCATCGTAGAGTTATGTCCCAGGGCATGATGCGCATAGAGCTCACCCATGGGCCATCTCTCTCTCCAGTGGCAAAAACCCGAGACAGGTTTTTATATTTAACACTCACACATTGGTCACTCCTTGCTCACTCCTTTGTCACTTCCTTTGTCACTTTTTGATCACTCCCTTGGTCACTCTGTACTGTAATCATTCTAGCATGCAAGGATCAAGTCTCTCCTTCTCTTCTTCCCTTCATTGGACGTATCATATCTGTGTCAATGCCTTGTCTGATTTGTGTCATTATTAGTACATATCATGGTTGATTCATGCCTTAAATTTAACTCAAACACAATTCCTGTTCACTATCACAATGGAAGTGTTAAGACGTTGAACTCCAGAAGGTAGACACTGATAAAAGATTACATTTGACAAGTTGTCAGTTTGTATTGATGTGATTTCCCCCCAGTAAAGACCAGCAGAAGTCCCTCCGGCTGATGTCGGTGTGGGACAAACGAGTGGAGGAGCTGCGGAGACACAACCGGGCGAGCTGCGAGGCGCTGTACAACGAGCTGGAGCCCGAGGACCGCCTCCGCATCTCCACCGCGCTCCACCTCCAGCCCAACATGAAGACTCACCTGGACCGTCCTCTGGTGGTGGAGGCCGGCGACGGCAGCGACGCCCCACCTGCCGCGGGTAACGGTGGCGGTAACGGCGGTGGTAACGGCGCGAATGGCGTGCACCAGCACCACCAGCGCCACCATCACCACCACCACCCCAAACCCGGCGTAGCGCCCACCTCCGCCGCCGCCGAGGAGCAGGCCCCGGACGGCTCTGCCCCCGACGGCCCGACGGCGACCCAGCCGGGCCGGCGCCACCACCGCCACCGGGACCGGGACCGGGACCGTGAGGAACCCAACGAGAACGGAGAAGCGTCCAAGGAGGAGCGCTACCACGTGCACCACAGCCGCTCCAAAGACCACAACGGGAGCCGGGGGAAGGAGGGCAAGAGTGACAGCCGGTCTCGGAGTAGAGAGGGGGGTTGGCACCACCATCACCTACCCCAGAACCAGCAGCAGAGCTCAGTGGACGAAGGAGGCGGTGGAGAAGGTGGAGGAGGAGGAGGAGGAGGAGGAGGAGGAGGAGGAGGAGGAGGAGGAGGAGGAGGAGGAGGAGCGGAGGGCGAGAGGGAGAACAGCCACCACCACCAGCAGCACCATCACCACCACCACTCCCATGGGACATCCCGCGAGGGGAACGGGACGGTGTACAACGGCGGTGGTGGTGGTGGTGGTGGTGGTGGTGGCGGCGGCAGGGGTGAGCGGCGGTTGCGCCACAAGGAGGGCCGCGGCTCCTCCAACCGGGACGGAGAGAGAAGTTCTCGGGGCGAGAGCGGGACCAACGGGGAGAGGAGGAGACGGCGCGCCCACGGGACCAAAGGTCACGCGGGCGCCGCGGAGGGAGAGGAGGCGGGAGAGCGCGACAAGACCAACGGGAACAGGTAGCGGGCAACTTGTACTACCAGATGTTTTTCCTCCCGAAAGCAATGGCTTTACATCTACATCTCAATTTTCGTAATGTTTACAGGGTTAGTATTCGATACAGTTACAGGGTATAGTAGGTTAGTATAGATAGTGTTCGCAACATTGTTGATGAGCTGCTCTCTCTCTCTTTTCTCTCTCTCTCTCTCTCTCTCTCTCTCTCTGTCTTTCTCTCTCTCTCTCTCTCTCTCTCTCGCTCTCTCTCTCTCTGTCTCTCTCTCTCTGTCCCCTCTCCCCCCCCCCTCTCTCTCTCTCTGTCTCTCTCTCTCTCTCTCTCTCCCTCCAGGTTTGGGGACTCTGAGGGAGACTCCCTGGCCGTCTCCCCCCAGCAGGTCCCTGGGGTGCCCAGCTGGCCGTCCGACGGTCTGGAGGACTCTGACAACCTTAGGAACGTGAGACGCACGGGGCAGGGCTCCGCCTACGTCCCCCCAGTCACCATCACCTCTCCGCCCGGTGACACCACCCTCATACCCAGTATGTCCTGCAGCACTGTAAAAGGAGAACCCAACCCCAACACTACATTGGTTTGCATTAGCAGACTTCCTCTCTAGGTTGAACACATGCTTGTATGCATATTAACCTCTGATTGGCTGATATGGTGACTGGGTCACCTGCTGATGAAGCGTTGCTGTGACACACCTGTCCTCCACTCATTGATACTGAATTGAAGTGGCGTTTACAAAAAAACATGAAGCTGAACTCGACGAGTGGCTTAACACGATGTAGCAACCGCAGGTCGGAATCGAACCTGCGGTCACTACACCGCGTCTTTCCTACACGGTCGTTCCCTTTCCTGTTTCACTTTCATGGATATTCACTGTCCTGTCAAGAAAGGCACCAAAAAATATATAAATAATGTCTACTGTTTACTTTTTGTTTTTCGCATCGGTGTGTCTCCAGTGAACAGTATCGACAGTGAGACGGCACCGATGAACGAGAAGACGCTGGAGGATCTGGAACAGAGCCGGACCAAACCCATCCTACCCTACAGCTCCATGTTCATCTTCAGCCAGACCAACCCGTGAGTCCCCCCCCCCCCCCCCCCCCCCCCCCCCCCCCCGCCCCCCCGGGCCCCAGACCCCTGGTCCATGCTCTGTACTCTGCTTCGGTCTCTAGCATCAGGTCTACTGAAGGGAGCATGGAGAGAGAGAGGCTCCATAGGAATACATATACAATATAATGCTACGAGTAGTACTAGCCTTTCTTTCTGTCTGTCTCCTGAATAACGATATTCTGTCTGCCTGTCTTTATGTCTGCCTGTCTGACTCTTGAATAACTCTATATTATTTCTGCCTGTCTGTCTCTCCTGCCTGACTATCTGTCTTCTGAATAACTACATTTTCTTATGTGTCCCTCTCTTTTGTTTGTATGTTCTCCCCGTGTTCACGTGGATTTCCTCCGGGTACTCCGGTTTCCTCCCACACCGAAAGACATCCATGTTAGGTTAATACTCCTGCCGGTGCCCTTGACCAAGGCACTAGGCGGTAGACCTGGAGTTGGTCCCCACTGCTCCTAGTGCTGCTAGCGATGGGTTAAATGCAGAGGTCACACTTCGTTGTATAGTAATGATTGATGATTTTTCGTTTATTGTAGTGTCTTACATCATAACTGATGCCCTTATTCAAAAACATAAACAATGATCCACATTATTCAAGGGAAAATAACTAAATAAAGAAACATATCCCAAAATTAAACAGCACATTTGTAAAAATGTAAAATAGGGAGAATCAGAAACTAAAACATAAATGCAAGGTGTAATTACACATCCGTGTAGCCATGCACATTCATACGCACACACGCAAGTATCTGTACTTGGGCAATGACAAATGAAGAATCTTCTTCTTCTTCTTCTTTCTACTCTCTCCCTGCCCTGGTGTTTCAGAGTGAGACGTCTGTGTCACTACATCGTGACCATGCGCTATTTTGAGATGTCTATCCTGGTTGTCATCACGATGAGTAGCATCGCGTTAGCCGCCGAGGACCCCGTCCATGCTAACGCCCCCCGCAACAACGTGAGATAGACACACACACACGCACACACACACACACATGCTAGTATAAACATACTACCCTGGTGCAGGATAGTGTAGTGGCTTGGGTGCTAGAATCCTAGTTGAAAGGTTCTGGGTTCGATCCCCAATGTCCACAACCACCTTTCTTCATCCTTGAGCAAGATGCACATGCGCACACACACATGCAAATTTAGATTTTCAACCTTATAATTTCAATGGACATTGGGGTCATTGGGGATTTCAGAAAAAGTTGGAAAACATGAATTTACTTGAGCCTCATTGGCGTGGATGTATTTCTTTTAACTTGTGTTTTTAATCTCTCCTGCGTAGGTGCTCAAGTATTTAGACTACGCCTTCACCGGCGTCTTCACCTTTGAGCTGGTGATCAAGGTAAGTGGCTTCACAGGGAATCGCTCCCTTCATCTCCCCGTTGTATATTTAACATCCACCTACCTGGCCGCTATGCAAATAGACCTTCTGGCTCCTTGTGCAGTTTGATATTGGTGCCACACTGTTCTCCGAGGGGCCGATCACACACAGCAGTGTTTTTCACACAGAGCGCAATGTCCATTTGCCCTTTTTGCCTTTTTCTGGCTTTTTTTTTTTACCACGCATAAAAGCTGAAATATCTTCAACTATGGGCGCTGGGCGCGGAGCAGCACCACTCGTCAACAGAAGAGAAGACGTAACAAAATGTTCAACAACGACGAGAAGCTGATTTTATAACAGCTGCGGCTGTAGTCCAGTCCGTTTTTACCATTAAAACTGTTTAAATGGCACATCTGCACAAACAACTGCAGCCCTGCTCCACAAGCGCTCCGAGCCACTCTCACAAAGGACTCTGCCATGGCATTTTTAAAGCGTCGGCCCCTGTTCGGCCCCTAATCTCTATGAACAGATATCTGCATATGAATGCAGAATCTGTAGTCAAAGGGACAAGGTGTTGGTATCGGAAGCGTTCTGGTTGCCGTTTCTATCCCGCGTAGTATTGACCAAACACGTTTGAGCGGGCTTTGGTCGCATCCGCGTAAACAGTCCGTGTGGAGAGCAAAAGAGGCAGAACGCATCGGCCGAAATGCAATCTGGAAACCCATCAGCTATCGTTTGACGACGTTTTAGCTTTTTATTAGCTACTTGTGGAACGGCTGCTTGTGAAACAATCCGGTCGTAGACGTCGTCTCTTAACTCCAACTCCGTTCACACATTTCAAGTTGCTAATCAGACTGTAAACAACAGTCCGACGCACGGAAGAGGAAGTCTTGGCCCGGATATCCACTGGCCACACACCGGTCAGCCAGAAATATTGGCCCTTGCTCCCAGAGGCTAAATCATCGTCAGATCGGTAGCCGATTGGGTTCCGAGATTGATTGGCCTCTAACTCTCTCCGACTTAGTGGAGAGTGCTTGAAAGTGAGGCCCCACATTATATGACCCCCTAAGCCTAAGACCTCTAAAGCAGTGGTTCTCAACCACCGGGCCGTGTGGACCATGACCATGACCGTGGACGTCACAGATATTTTTATTCTTTTTACCCCCATAAATGTATGTTCTATTATCATATTTACAGTCTATTTTTATTGTACCTAATTAAATTTAACAGCACAATGAGCAACTGTGTGTCATTAACCCAGCTATGATTGCCCAAATTAAGTACGTTTACATTGGGCGCTCTTAGTCGCCCCAACGCAAAATGTCTGAATAAAGATATTTCACAGCCTATAAAATGTTCTTGTCTCTTTATTCTTAATAATGGTCCAGGAGTTGCTGTGTTTACTCGATTAGATGAGGCAGGCATATAACAATTGCCAAAAATAAATAAATAATAAATACAAATCACCCCCCCCCCATATTGGGCCGTGAAAATATTAAAAATTACCATACCGGGCCACAGTAACAAAAAGGTTGAGAAGCCCTGCTCTAAAGGACATAAAGGGAACTCCCCGAACCCAGAGGGAAGAAACCTTGAGAAGGACCACAGCAGAGGTATCCCTCTTTTCCAGGGATGGTTAGGAGGGTGTGTCCGATCTAGATTGTAGATCTAGTAACACTGTGTGTTCTAGATGGTAGATTTAGTAACTCTGTGTGTGTGTGTGTGTGTGTGTGTGCGTGTGTGCATGCGTGCGTGTGTGTTCTAGATGGTAGATTTAGTAACTGCGTGTGTCTGTTTGTGTGTGTGTGTGTGTGTGTGTGTGTGTGTGTGTTTGTGTGTACCTGTGTGTGTGTGTGTGTGTGTGTGTGTGTGTGTGTGTGTGTGTGTGTGTGTTCTAGATGGCAGATCTCGTAACTGTGTGTGTGTGTGTGTGTGTGTGTGTGTGTGTGGTCTAGATGGTAGACCTAGTGACAGCGTGTGTCTGTGTGTGTGTGTGGGTGGTAGATCTAGTAACTGTGTGTGTGTGTGTATGTGTGTGTTAGATGATAGCTCTAGATAGTAACTGTGTTCTAGATCAGTGGTTCTCAAAGTGGGGTCCGTGGCATATGACCAAGGGGTCGACAAAATAATGAATAAAACGTGCATAAAAAATGTAAAAATTAAACAAGCGTGCCTTTAAGATTATTACTCAATCACGGCGTCATTTTTTTCAAGGGGGACATAACTTGAAAGTTAATTGAGCCAGTAGGTGGATCACAAGATTTCTAATGCATGTTATTGATACATTTCCTGGAGAGTAATACAAGGACAATATATTTTTTCGGGGTACATGTTCAATGGGTAGTGGTAGGGGGTCCTTGTAAATCTGTATCCGTTCTAAGGGGTCCCTGGCTTGAAAAGGATTGAGAACCCCTGTTCTAGATGGTAGATGTAGTATCTGTGTGTGTGTGTGTGTGTCCTAGATGGTAGACCTAGGTCTGCTGCTGCATCCCGGGGCGTACTTCAGGGACCTGTGGAACATCCTGGACTTCATCGTGGTCAGTGGGGCGCTGGTGGCTTTTGCTTTCTCGTAAGTAAAGTGCCGCACTTTGATTTCTTTTAGATTACACATTTACACTCAACAACTCTAAACGTCGATAGTCAGGATTCTACTGAGATATATTCTCTCTCACACACACATACACACAAACATACATATATATATTTCTAATTGTTTTAAATATATCTCGAAAAGCCAACTTATCTAAACAAAAACAAAACACAACATTGTCCTTTACTGTTGTAAAAGACATTGTCTTTGGTTATGAACTTATTGACTCCTTATTGTTTTGATTTAATACGTTGACTCTCGGGTCCGCATGACGTTATGAGTTATGAAGTTATTGACTGTGACCCCTGCTCTGTTCTTTGTGCTTGGATCGCTTGAAAGGAGCTTCATGGGGTAATGTTGAATATCTGTGTCTCACTCACTCACTCTCTCTCTCTCTCTCTCTCTCATCCTGCCTGATTGCCACTTTTCATTCATCTGCGAGAGAGAGAACATTTATAATGCTGCAAAAAAACCAACAACAAGAAAATATCCACCAGCACAAGAACCTTTCAAATGTCCAAAAGACACATTTGCAAAATCAGCATAACCAATCGATGTAATTGCATCGACAAAACAGACTTGTCATTTTAAACTAGAAAGTAAAAAAACAAACAAATAATATTGAGCTCCTTCAAGGATCAACTGGTGGGCAGAATTATGCATTTTTATGCGCTATTCGTATGCACTTTTATTTTGACATGAGAAGCAAAGCTCCTTGTCAGGGTGGGCAGGTCTTTTTTGCGGTGCGTCCTCCATCCATAGACACTCTCCCACTATCGTCTGTTTGCCTGGAACTCCACCAACTCCTCCACCTCCGCTACCTCCAGCTCCTCCTCCTCCACCTCCATCTCCTCATGGACCCGCTCTCGGTCAGCTCCCCTCACTCCATCCTGTTGCATCACCCTCAGAAGAACCCATCGCCTATCGGTGCCGGCTCTGTGCCGGAATTACATCATACCTCTTCCATGTTGCACCCGAAGACAACTCCCGAAAGGAGCTCCTCCTCCGTACCGGCAGATGTAGTGCCGGCTGTAGGAGGGGACGTGGGGACGCCTGTATTCATATCATCGGGAATGGGAACACACATTCATCCGTCTGTGTTCTGCTGGAGACATGGCACTTTCATCATCACCCATGGATGTGGTTGGGAAGTGTAATATGGCGTGCACACATGCACATGCACTGAAATACTGCATTCGTACTGTTCATCTGTCCGGTGCCATTTCAGCTTGCTTCATCAAAATCTCTATGATTTTGGGGAAGTGTTTTTGGCGTCACAGTGATTTACCTCTTGGGACAATCTGAGTTTTCATCAGTCATCTTCTGTGATTCACTGTCAATTGACTTTGCATGTATTGTTCCAATGAGGTAAGTAAAAAACTATACAAACATAATTATTGGCAACGAACTGTGTAAAAAGTATCTACTATTTTACTACTACACTCAAAAGGTTAATGTTCAACACATTTTACAATTTGTTAATGCTGAACTGAGAAACTAGGGGCCTAGGCTTTCTTATAGTTATTATGATGTGGCGTTAAATTTCCACAAGGTCTACAGACCTCCTCTAAAGTGTGACTAAAACAGGCATATTTTTTACACAGATCTTCCATAATAATCACAAAAATACCGGCCTTCATCGCTCCTATGACATTACTCCTATGAGTACTGTGTGTACTGTGAGTACTCCAAGTGCTGTAAGGATGTAGTACTATGTGACGGACCACATATCACCCATGCATGTATCTGGAGCTCAGCACGGTGCCCATCCTACCATCTTTAGCAGGAAAGAGTTTCTGTGATGTTTCTTTACAGGTTTGTTATTTAATCCCCACTCACCAGAGACCAAAAGCCTCAGTCTGCAGAATCTTGTGTTTTGGTCCTAACCTGGATAATGCAGAGTTGGCTGTTATTTTACAAGCGAGTTTAAAGGCACACTGTGTACAATTTAGTGGCATCTAGCGGTGAGTTTGCAGATTACAACCAACTGAATAACTCCCCCCCCCCCCCCCCCCCCCCCATGTACTGGCCAGTAAGGTGCCAGTAGGTACTGAAGCTACGGTGGCCTGTACTGGCCAGTAAGGTGCCAGTACGTACGAGGGGTGCAATAAATACCAGAAAACTGTAATTAAATACACAGTCCAAATCTCAACGAGTATTCGTGTACTCGTTTTGTTTTGTTGTTTAAGTCTGCGATAGTTTATGTACGTTATGTACGTTTATGTACATCTATGTACGTTACATTCACACTGGAGCTCCACTGGCCATGCAGTGTTTTACCTGCTTGTTACTGTTGTAGAGCTAGCAGGTTACACTTCTAAACATCCATTTTAATGTTATATCCATTAGTACATTTCGTAACGTGAGACATATCGGTTTAATGACGCAATTACTCATAGCTGTGATCACATCTTTAGTTCCCCGCAACAGATCACTGTAATTCGGAGCGTCAATAGCTGTTGAATATCTAATATCTTTCTAACTTAAAAAAAAAACACTTTCAGACACCATAAACTGCTCTAGAGATGTGTGATTATTTTAATCCACAGTAGTGCTATGCTGCTATAAATGGCACATTCAGTTTTTAAAAGATGGGATGTTCCTGGCGGGATACACTACAGTTTACTGTTGTAGAGCTAGCAGGATACACTTAAGGATATAATGTTATATCCATTGAGGACATTTTGTAACGTGAGACGTATCGGTTTAATTTCACTTCAGTTAGGCTATTGTTTAGAGTAGGGTCCTTTGTAATTTGCCTATTGTGTAGAAATATTGACCAAACGATGGCTCTATAGAGAGGAGTGCTGCTGCCCGACCGTCTCCTGGGCAGGTAGACACCGCTAGACACACGGGACTCATACTGGTGATCACGTCTTTAGTTCGCCATGTCACATCACTAATTCAGAGCATGAAATGTTGAATATCCAATATCATTAACTTAAAAAAACAAACACTTTCAAACTAGATAAACTGCTATTGAGATATCGTAATACACCACCACAGCGCTGCTATACATTTCTCAGCCTATTTTAGTCTCAACAACAATATGCTATCTGCCAAGTCTGTTCCACTAGATGCCACTAAAGTCTACACACTGGACCTTTAAAGAGCAATTCCCAATAGAACACATCTGTGAGTTTGCTGCCACCTAGAGTTTGGACATCAACCGACAATCTCTAGGTTGGACACCGTAAAAAAACTGGCAGACTGGTCATGTTACCATACTTTCAGCATCTTTGGGGAAAAATTGCTTTTCTTGCAGATTACGAAGATGAGTATAAAATAAGAATCTATGGATGATACGATCATCTATGTATAATTAATAAAATATGGAAGTAAATCTGTGCCATCGGGTTTTGAAAATAAAAACCCATTGAATTATAAGCACTGAATATTTATGCATTGAAATAACGTATCTGAATTTTTTGCCTCTGAATTTAACTCTTAATATTTTCAATAAATCATTTTCACCTCTATTTTTCAATGTTAAAAAATTCAACGTTAAAAAATTCAACGTTAAAAAAATCAACTCAAATATTTTCAACGTCCCAAAATTCAACCTGCCAAAGTCAGCCTCAAAATTCAATGTACGAAATTCAGTGTTAACATCCGGGGACCCAAGGAAGAGCAATCGATCCTAGATGCTAGATCGCGGTCAAGCAAGGAGAGCGAGTGGGCGACGTCACTCGTTGGATACCTGACTCTCACGTGGGAGGGCAAAGCAGATGTATGTGATATTTTAGCCATGTCCAACGGCAACAGCAGCAATAGGGTGGCCAGAGACTGTCCGGTCTGACTGACCGGAGATAGGTCCGCCCGCCGGTCATAGGTCCGTGGTGTGTTACGATCGCGCCGGTCGTAGGGCCATCGTATCTGCGGTGTGTGTATCTGCGGTCTTGGCTTGTCTAGATCCAGTAATCCAGTAATACATACACAAGCACAGATTTACTTCCATAATAAAAGTTATTCCAGTTCACATGATTATTAAATAAAGCTGTTAACTCGGTTCAACCATGAAAGGAGATGAAATAATAACAATAATGGTTTGGATCAAACCATTAACTGACCAAATTAACCTCTTCCCCTTTGTACCAAGTGGAACAAGATTGATGGATTTTAACCTTTAAATGGCAGCAAAATCACAGCTATGCCTGTGTGAACACTTCAAATGCCAGCGAGTTAACCTGATCAAGGGTCAGGAATCAGAATAATACTGAGATATATTCATTTATTTTGGAAATGAGAGCACACCGTTCTCAACCTTTTTTGTGATGGTGATGATGAGTAACACCAAGAGCTGGTTTGCATGTTTATTCAGTAACAAGATGGCTACCGTGTTTGTGATGGATTCACCTCTAGATTGTCCCGCCATTTTGCCTCAAACTTGTCACTCAGCCTCTTCTGTGTAGACCTTATTCACCGAGTGGCCATATTTATTAGTTGGGTGGATAATTTGAGGAACCCATTACAACTCAATGGAAATGCATGCTAAATGCTTCTTAGGTGGAGAAATTGAATGCCAAACTAAAAATAATGCATTGAGCTGTCATGGTTTCCAAAGATTCTTGAAGGTTCACCGCCCACCTAACCAAAATTGTTGCAAGTATGTCACAGTGTGTTGCTACTGTCCATCCACTCTGTTCAATATCTCCTATGCTCCTTATTGTTGTTTAATGATTTTATCCAAACATACTGCATCATTTGTGTGTGTATGTGTGTGTGTGTGTGTGTGTGTGTGTGTGTGTGTGTGTGTGTGCGTGTGCGTCTGTGCATTTCTTTGTGTTGTGTGCGTGGCGTTGATAAATGTGCTCTGCCTCATGTGTTTTATCACCTATTTTTATCCAATTAGATCGCAGCACAGTGTGACCAGGTGGGGACCCCCATATACCCCCCCCCCCCATCTCCCTTCTCCGACCACAGCCTTCTCCATCTCACATCTATCCCCTCTTCTCCACCTAGACTAGAGTCATCAACACGATGGCATAACATGTACATATGCAACATAATGAATTGAAAGGCCTTTCTATAATTGTTTTGCTGTAGCTATCAATTTTGTTCAAACTGAGGTGTGGACCTCAGTTAGCGAGGTCCGAGCGGGGGATGAGTTTTATTATTACAAGAAAATAGTAAGCATAGTTAGAAAGTAGTAGAATAACTTTGAAGTTAAATGATGGCTGAGGAGAAAAGGTTACACAGTGCACGTTCAAAACTGGAATAACTTTGCAACTGACAGCGTTCAACTGAAACTTGTTTATAATATTATTTAAAAAATGTCAAGATGAAGAGTTATCAAAAGGCTTTCAGACCCCTACTGTCTCCATGCCAGTAATGTTCTGGTATTTCTATTGAAGCGCATGCTTGATGCATGCTCCTGCATGTGGTAGTCAGCCAGAGTAGTCGAACCTTGAAGGACGACACAGGGTAGAGAGACATAGAGAGAGAGGGGGAGAGAGAGAGCGAGAGAGAGAGAGAGAGAGAGAGAGAGAGAGAGAGAGCAAAAGAGAGAGAGAGAGAGAAATGTGAGAGAGCGTGTTAGTGTTATATCATGCCATAACTAAATCATTACATCTGCTGTGCTACTTTAAGAGTTATTCAGCACTGGAAATGAACGGAACATGTGTAGAGATGACAAAGTGTGCAGGTGTGATGTGCTTGCGGGCTTATCAGCGTTGCCTCCTGTTCAGATACAGCTACCTCTGGAGGCGTTGAACCGCCTCTAACAGATTGTTGCTCAAAGAGCAGCGAGATAGACAGACTGTGCTACAGTGTGTCATGTGCTCATTCATGAACACAAGAGAGACGACCTAGTTTGGATTAATATCCCAGCTTCCCTTCCCTTCACACCCCTGTTGGATGGCTGTGAGCTCCTCTTGACCCTCTGTCTCTGAGGAATGAAGAGGGTTTTTAGAAGGTTAATTACACTTAAAACCACTTAGTGTAAGTTTGCGAAAGGTTACACACAGGATTCTAAAGCATCCAGCATCTGATAGTGGTACCCTGGTGTGGGTGTGTGCATGCAAAGTCATTTTTGACATTAGACCACAGATACCTTTTATTATTTTTCAACTGCTCAATCATTCTGTGTCAAAAAGAAGAGGCGTCTTCCTTTCCTAATCTCGTGCATTAGGAACGCTCATTCACCTTTAACCCAGATGCATATGTTTAGACAACTGACACTTTGCATGAAAAGAAGAAAACGTGTTTTCTTGAATAAACATACTTGAATAAAGCATCTCACCACGAACTGACCGTTGGCAGGATGATCTGACCAAACTGGCTCATGTAACCCAGGGTTACATGTTATGTGTACATGGTTATGCACACTGGCATGTCTTCTAGCTAACTTACAACGCAGATATCTCCATTAAGAATTACAACGCAACGCATGAAGAGTATCGCACCACCTCCAACACAAACCACATGCCTGTGGATTGCCATGGTTTAAAGCTTAAGAAAAAGCTTTACGTTTTTAAATATACATTTGTTTTGTCTGTTGATATGCTTTACGTTTGAAATTGTTATCCATTAACCATTCATCTATTCTACAGAGCTTGTGTTTTTCTTTTTTTTACCTGTCCATGTATGTTACTAAACTGTCTTTCCTTGCAAACAAACTTACCTACACACAATTTGTTGGAATAGTATTGTTGTCAGTGATTGTTCTGTTAAGACTTGGACATCTTTAGTATCGGTGGCTAGTGAGTTCTAGGGGTTCTAGGTAGTTCTAGGGGTTCTAGTGAGTTCTAGGGGTTCTAGGTAGTTCTAGGGGTTCTAGTGAGTTCTAGGGGTTCTAGTGAGTTCTATGAGTTCTAGTGGGTTTTAGGTAGTTCTAGGGGTTCTAGTGAGGTCTAGGGGTTCTAGTGATTTCCATGGGTTCTAGTGGGTTCTAGGTAGTTCTAGTGAGTTCTATGGGTTCTAGTGGGTTCTAGGTAGTTCTAGGGGTTCTAGTGAGTTCTAGGTAGTTCTAGGGGTTCTAGGTAGTTCTAGTGAGTTCTATGGGTTCTAGTGGGTTCTAGGTAGTTCTAGGGGTTCTATTGAGTTCTAGGGGTTCCAGTGAGTTCTAGGGGTTTTAGTGAGTTCTAGGTAGTTCTAGGGGTTCTAGGTAGTTCTAGGGGTTCTATTGAGTTCTAGGGGTTCTAGTGAGTTCTAGGGGTTTTAGTGAGTTCTAGGTAGTTCTAGGGGTTCTAGGTAGTTCTAGGGGTTTTAGTGAGTTCTAGGGGTTCTAGTGGGTTGTAGGTGTTTCTAGGGGTTCTACTGAGTTCTAGGGGTTCTGTGTCTCATTCAGTGTGTTTACTTCCAGGGGGACCAAAGGGAAGGATATAAGTACCATCAAGTCCCTCAGAGTTCTCAGAGTCCTTCGCCCTCTGAAGACCATCAAACGTCTGCCCAAACTCAAGGTGTGGACTCAGACATCCACCGCACATATACACGCGCATGCACACACACACACACACACACACACACACACACACGCACACACTGTACTGACATAAAATAAACTCCTACCTTTAATGTGTGTGTGTGTGTGTGTGTGGTTATGTGTATGTGTTTGTGTTTGGTCTTGTGTATGTGTGCTCACTCTCAGATTCAGGTTCAGAATGGAAATACAGTTAGGAATGCATATATGCACAAAAATGTAAATAAAACATACATATCCATACAAAATGTATGTAACTTTAACTAAAGTCTCTTGTGTGTGTGTGTGTGTGTCCTCCAGGCGGTGTTCGACTGTGTGGTGAATTCCCTGAAGAACGTGCTGAACATCCTCATCGTCTACATGCTCTTCATGTTCATCTTCGCTGTCATCGCCGTGCAGCTGTTCAAGGGCAAGTTCTTCTACTGCACTGACGAGTCCAAGGGCCTGGAGAAGGACTGCAGGTCGGTGGCCGCCCCTCACTAGTTACTAGCTCCTCCTCCTCGTCTTGTGTTGTTGTACACGTTGTAAAACTAAACACTCTTCTGTTCTCCTTTTGTTTCTCTACTATCCTCTCCTCTTGGCGGTGTTTTCTTCTCCTCTCTTTTCTTTTGTCTGTTCTCTCTTTCTCTCTTCCATTTAAAACTAAATATTGTCCTCTCCTCCTCTCTTCTCTGCTGTCGCCTCATCCTCCTCTCCTCTCCTCCTTTCCTCTCCTCTCCTCTCCTCTCCATTTCCCTCCCCTCTCCTCTCCAGAGGTCAGTTTCTGGACTACGAGAAGGACGAGGTGGCAGCCATGCCCAGGGAGTGGAAGAAGTATGAGTTCCACTACGACAACGTGCTGTGGGCCTTCCTGACCCTCTTCACCGTGTCCACCGGGGAGGGCTGGCCAACGTAAGACCAACGAGGGCGCGGGGTACATCTTAGTCTCCACTGCCCCTCATGTAGACGGGGGCGGGGGGCGGTAGCACGCTGGCCATCATAGATGATAAAGAATATTCCTCACCATTTTGCCGCCACTTACCTGTAAGCAGTAAACTTCGACGGTGGTGTCCCTTTATTGTAAATAATGTACGACAGGAATGGTTACCACCTCCGAAGTCAACAATGATTAGATATTGGTGAACATTAGATATTATTTTATATATATATATATATATATATATATATATATATATATATATATATATATATATATATATATATATATTAGATACTACTTGCATCTGTAATAGTATTGGGTTTCATCAACTTAATCAGCTGAAATTAAAATCTTCTTCCGCAGTGATTTGAGCATATTGTTTTTGTGTTGTCATGGAAACATATTGTGGCTAGTTCTATTTGACCGTTGTTGTTGTTAATGTTAGATTTGTAGTGCATTGATTTGAAGCTGTTAAAAGGCAGAAGTGTCCCGTTAAATAATGCACACCCTTGGAACGTTGTTGACCAATCAGAATCAAGCATTCAACAACGCTGTCGTATAAGCAAGGGATAATCCACAACGAGGTGTGCATGTATCGAAAAATAATGCAATGCCGGGGTAATTCTGTCTCAAAATTACAACTTTTAGCTTGCACTACTTTTTGTGTTCCTGGAAACAAACGGCAAATGACCGGATAAATATATGGGTCTGACTAATGCCTGATGTCAGTTAACATTCATATGGAATGCGGACGTTACCTTATTACTCCAGTAAATAGAGACGATCTTAGTAACGACATGGCAACGTTACCTTATTACTCCAGTAAATAGAGACGATCTTAGTAACGACATGGCAACGTTACCTTATTACTCCAGTAAATAGAGACGATCTTAGTAACGACATGGCAACGTTACCTTATTACTCCAGTAAATAGAGACGACCTTGGTAACGACATGGCAACGTTACCTTATTACTCCAGTAAATAGAGACCACCTTAGTAACGACATGGCAACGTTACCTTATTACTCCAGTAAATAGAGACGACCTTAGTAACGACATGGCAACGTTACCTTATTGCTCCGTTAAATAGAGACAATCTTAGTGGCAACGGGGAAGCTTTCTAAACATAGTCCCATCCAAGTCCGGTCCATGATGATAGTTATTAACTTTTCGTTTAGCGCATTCATTTTTAGACCGGTGATAAGACTGCTTATGTTACGACACATCATAGCCGAAAGTTAATCAACACCCCTCCAGCCAATCAGAATCGAGTATTCACCCAGGCCATGGTATAATTGGCAATCACAAGACTGGCCTTGTGTTTGAGGGGCTCTAGAAATGTGCCTTTCCTTGACTATTGTGCCAACACCCATTTAAATGTTTCACAAATGAAGAATGAGGTGTGAGTGAATGTTTCTTCATGTCAGCGCTAAACTTAGTTGGGCTTCGTGCAGTTCAAGTGAATTTGCTTGCGGTCAGCAGTGAGTGGAATTATTAATTTGTTAGCGCTGATAACAATACGCTCCTTCTACCTCCAGCGCTGAACACTAATCTCATGCTTATTATGTCTCCACAAGGGTTGTCTTTGTTCATCCTGTGAACTTAGTTGTGAAAGAAGCTGGGCCAGCACTTTATAAGTAGATACAGTGTCTATATGTGGATACCTCTTAATTCCCCTGGTGCTATCATGAAGACACACAAATATGTTACATTATCTTTTAATGTTTGGATTAATTATCATTTCATGGTTGTGACAGGTTGTCTCTTCTTGTTATCGTCAATTCCTGAAATGTTCTGTTCCATTTTTAGAAAATGTCTGCCTCAGAATGACCTTAAGGCAATATTTCACCCATTTTGCATTTATGACGCACAGCCCTTCTTGTGTTAATGTCCGCTACCTGGTGACTACATGATTCCACAAATGATGACGGAGATCGCTAGCCCTAGCTTAATCCTCACCGAACCCTTACCTAACTTAACCCACACCTAACCTTATACTAAGACTACCCTACCTCTAACCCAACCGTAATCCTAACCCTAAACTAACACTACCCTAACGCTCACCCGTAATATTCGCCCAATGGCAGGCTCTGGGCGGGCTTATACCTTATACTCCTCCCCCTTCCGCCATCTGCCACCGCCAAGTGTGGATATAGGGCTGGATATGTGAGACTACCCTAATTCTAACACTGCCCTATCTCGAACACATCCCTAATCCTAACCTTAAACGGGCATGAAATGTGATGGTGGATAAGTGGATATTGAGCTCAATATGCAAAATTTGTCTCTCTGTCCCTCTCTCTGTCTCTCTGTCCCTCTCTCTGTCTCTCTGTCTCTCTGTCTCTCTCTCTGTCTCTCTCTGTCTCTGTCTCTGTCTCTCTCTTTCTCTCTTTGTCTCTCTTCCTCTCTCTCTCCAGGGTCCTGAAGCACTCTGTGGACGCTACGTTCGAAGACCAGGGTCCGAGCCCGGGCTACCGGATAGAGATCTCCATCTTCTATGTGGTGTACTTTGTCGTCTTCCCCTTCTTCTTCGTCAACATCTTCGTGGCCCTCATCATCATAACCTTCCAGGAGCAGGGAGACAAGGCGATGTCCGAGTGCAGCCTGGAGAAGAACGAGGTAAAAATCTGACCAACCCTCTACTGCTATTATTATACTACGATACTATTATACTACTCTCAGCCACCCAGCTCCAGGGTACGAGCGCTCGATGTTCTTGAAATGAATTATACTTCTGCATCGACGAGGCACCAGAGGTACGCGGTGGGCGTCAATGCCGGCGCTGCATGCATTTATGATGCCGCTTTGGTGATTCTGCGCGTAGGTCCTAATAAATAAATGATAAATTGCTAACCTTGTGACCTACTACTCCCTACAACCTGCTACTCTCTGTCCACACTGTAAACCCGAATGTCCAAAGTAATGAAATATATTAAGTAGTGCATACTCAAAGTTTTAGAAAAAGTTGTACTAACTTAATTATGTCAAGTTGGTGTAACTTCTTCTTACTTTTGAGTTATTTAAACTAATATTTTTTGATTAAATTTAACTGTTTTGTGTTTTGTGTAAGTACAACTTAAAAACAATATTTAAGTATAACTTAAGATGAATAAGTAATAACATATTCTTCCCTTTTGTGTAATTTTAACTGCTCATTTAATTGAACTGTTTTGTGTTTTGTTTAAGTAGCCTATAACTTTAAAACACTATTCTCTTTGTAAATGGGGCTGGGGCACATGGTTTGAGGTGAATTTCTCTGAGGCTAGTTTTACGAAGCACATAGATATACACTCACCGGCCACTTTATTAGGTACACCTGTCCAACTGCTCGTTAACGCAAATTTCTAATCAGCCAATCACATGGCAGCAACTCAATGCATTTAGGCATGTAGACATGGTCAGGATGATCTGCTGCAGTTCAAACCGAGCATCAGAATGGGGAAGAAAGGTGATTTAAGTGACTTTGAACGTGGCATGGTTGTTGGTGCCAGACGGGCTGGTCTGAGTATTTCAGAGACTGCTGATCTACTGGGATTTTCACGCACAACCATCTCTAGGGTTTACAGAGAATGGTCCGAAAAAGAGAAAATATCCAGTGAGCGGCAGTTCTGTGGGCGCAAATGCCTTGTTGATGCTAGAGGTCAGAGGAGAATGGCCAGACTGGTTCGAGCTGATAGAAAGGCAACTGTAACTCAAATAACCACTCGTTACAACAGAGGTATGCAGAAGAGCATCTCCGAACGCACAACACGTCGAACCTTGAGGCGGATGGGCTACAGCAGCAGAAGACCACACCGGGTGCCACTCCTGTCAGCTAAGAACAGGAAACTGAGGCTACAATTCGCACAGGCTCACCAAAATTGGACAATCGAAGATTGGAAAAACGTTGCCTGGTCTGATGAGTCTCGATTTCTGCTGCGACATTCGGATGGTAGGGTCAGAAGGGAGCAGGCAAGAAAATACTGTATTAAGTATTACAAGTATTAAGTTGATAAAGTAATAAACTGAGTTAAGTTAACATGAAAATGGTGTGGTTGTGAACTTATTTTTTAAAGTTCTGTGAACTTATTCCAGTTGATTGTAAACTGGAAACTTGTAAGTCATATTGACTGAAGATTATTGAGTCGCCTTAACTGAAAATGTTTAGGCATATTAACTGAAGATAATTGAGTCGCCTTAACTGAAAATGTTTAGGCATATTAACTGAAGATAATTGAGTCGCCTTAACTGAAAATTGTAAGTCATATTAACTGCAAATATTTGAGTTGAGCTAAATGAGCACTTTAATTTAACTGTTATCAAAAGATACAAGTGGCAAGTCATCTAACCTTTTAAGTTCAGGAAAATTTGGACTTTTAAGTTAGTCAACTTAAAACAATTAAGGCAATCGATTGCCTTAATCTTTTTGAGTTCTGGGAACTTATTCGGGTTTACAGTGCAGTTGTTTTTCAGAAACTTGGTTGTGCACCACTTTTGCACATTTTTTTAGTAGTTACTCCAATTTTGAGTGTGCTTTGAGTTTGATTGTTCTCAGCGTCACATTAGATGAAAGCCAGTGCTAATATTGCAATGACCACCTCCATTTTGGAAGCATAGGAGCATTGAATGTTCGTTATAATGTTAGTGGTAATTGTTACACATGTTAAAATTCATTTTTTAGTAATTAATCGTGAAATGATTTGTCATTATGGGGAGACATTGTTGTGTTTGAAACTGCCACAGCGTTTCCCATGTGAGACGTGGCAAAACAAAGTTTTCATTAGCCAAGGTTGCGGTTTATTTCCATTGATTTAGGATTTTACAGTACTTCAACTCTCTGGAGTCCTCTCAATATGGCGGAGTATCGATAGCAAAAAATCCCATGATGCATTGTGATGTACAAGCCCCATCGACTAACTATAAATGTATTCTCCTGACAGAGATGATGTCTCTTGTGTCACGGAGGGTTTCGATTGTCCTCAGTGGTAAACGGCTTCGACAGAAAGCGACTGCTATTCTAAGTGCACAAATGTATTCTCCTGAAAGACGTTGTGCTTCTCGTGTCACAGAGGGCGTGCATCGACTTCGCCATCAACGCCAAGCCGCTGACGCGCTACATGCCCCAGAATACGCAGTCCTTCCAGTACCGCATGTGGAAGTTTGTGGTGTCGGCACCGTTCGAGTACTCCATCATGATCATGATCGCCCTGAACACCGTGGTTCTCATGATGAAGGTGCACCTTCCTCACCCGCGCCCACACTGCTTGAACTTAGGAACTCTGTCTTAAAAGAGACATACATACTTTTCAATCATGTATAGCACTGCCTGCCTGGGAGGTTTTATTTAGCATCTGCTGCGGGTCTGGCACAGGGCAGCCCTGTGACACCTTGGTGAAATAAAAAATAGATATGTTCTCATCCATCTTTAACGCGTTCAGGAACATGCTGCTCACCTCAGCTCCATTTTTACTGACAAAGATAGCGTTAAAATGACAAGGACAGTATTTGTGAAATTACGATAAATGGAATGAATCTTCTGTGTCTCTAGTTAGCACCTACTATCCCTTTTTTAATCACAGCAGTTTGCACTATTCATATTCATATTGTGTTTGCTTATTTTAATACTTATCTTGAATGTATAGAATTATCTGTATATTTTATTACCACTGATATTTGTTACTTGTTGCACAGTTGCAGATGCCTGAAAGTCAAGCATTTCATGGCCATTAATGACTTCTACTCGTTGTTCTCTACACTTGAAACCAGTTCCATGGAGCTCCTCCGTTCTACGATGCCATGCTGAAGAACCTCAACATCGTCTTCACCGCCCTCTTCTCCATGGAGTGTATCCTCAAAATCATCGCCTTCGGCCCATTGGTCAGTCCGTCCAAAAGATGAATTATTGGTGAATTACTGAACATGGTTGAGGTAGATGTGTTGGAGGGGGGTAGCTTGGCTGGTAGTCTTGTCGTTTCTAAACCAAAGGGAAGTAGTTTAGTTTAGCTCAATTCTCCTCCTCCTTCAGTGATTCCCTGAAAGTCATTTTATAATTTAGTTTCCATTTGAACATTTAACTGACTATTTAACTGAACAGAGCAAGTAGAGTGACAGGCACAATGTTTGCTTTGTTTTGAAATTGGAGGATTTTCTAATACAATATATATATATATATCTGCTACTACTAGCTAATGATATTTGTGCTTGCGTCAACCTGTGTAGGTAGCTTTATGCATATTTTATGAGTTGCGCCATTTTCTGTAGGTATTCTTCCTAAAAAAAAACATCCTTTAATGTGTGTAATGTACTGTATTGTGAACTGACTAAATGGAGTAGCCACAAAACACAGGCTACGCAAATAGCTCTTTCTGATTGGTTCAATTTGGTGCCACATCATGTCACTGGTTAGATGGCAAATGCCATCTCCTGTTTGCATCTCATCATTAGAGAAAGCACTGTTCCTGCAGTCTAACTGATTGTTTGTATCATTTAACCTGAAAGATAATTATATTTGTTTAGTTTTATTTGATGTTTGTTTTCCCGGCCCTCCCCAGAACTACCTGAAGGACGCCTGGAACATATTTGACTTTGTGACCGTCCTTGGCAGCATTACCGACATCCTGGTCACAGAAATCAACGTACGAGACCCCCGAACGCATCACATGAACATGAATGCATCACTCAAACATGAACACATCACAACTCCACTAATGCGTCTAATGAACATGAATGCATCACAACCGTACTAATGCATCTAACAATGGATCACAAACCCACTAATGCGTCCATCGAATATGAACGCATTACACGAACATGAACGCATCACAACCCAGTAACGAACATGAATGCATTACATGCACATGAACGCATCACATTAACATGGAAGCATCACACGAATATGAACGCATCACAGGAACATGAACGCTTCACATAAAAATAAACGCATCACACAAACATGAACTGCATTTGGTCGAAAGAAAGAGCTACATCCAGTCACACCTACATGTTGTAGTGCAGCTAGCTGTATTATATGTTTAATGGTTCATTCATTTTAGCGATGTTACGTGTGTGTCTGTGTGTGTGTGTGGTGTCAGCTTGAGATCACTGTGTCATATGACTGTTGCTGTTTTGTTGCCTCTCCTGTCCTCCTGTTTCTCCTCTGTTCTCTTCTCTTCCTCCCTTGTTCTTGATCATTCTTTCAATGTCTCTCTATCTTTCTCTTCTCTGTCTCGCTCTCTGTTGGTTGGTGTCTCTTTGCCTCCTTCTTCTGCACCAATGTCGTCACCATAGACCACGGTGAGTGAATTTCCATTGTGATTTTTCTGCTTGCAAAGCGTGTTAGGGTTTCTTAATTTTCTCAAGATTGAATTGTGTTGGTTAGTGAATAGAGGGCACTCTCTCTCTCTCTCTCTCTCTCTTTAGTGTGTTGTGGTGCTCTCTCTCTCTCGCTCTCTCTCTCTGTCTCTCGCTCGCTCGCTCGCTCTCTCTGACAGTGTTTTGTGATGCTCTCCCTCCCCTCAGGATCGGCTGTTGAACCTGAGCTTCCTGAGGTTGTTCCGGGCGGCTCGGCTCATCAAGCTGCTGAGACAGGGATACACCATCAGAATACTGCTGTGGACCTTCGTTCAGTCCTTCAAGGTACACACACACACACACACACACACACACACACACATGCGTGTCTGCATCACATGTGTACCATGGTCTGTCTTGCAAAATGACCCCATATACAGGTGAAACAAACACACGCACACAACA
The DNA here is from genome assembly GCA_030340625.1 of Merluccius polli. Taxonomy (NCBI): domain Eukaryota; kingdom Metazoa; phylum Chordata; class Actinopteri; order Gadiformes; family Merlucciidae; genus Merluccius; species Merluccius polli. The sequence goes on along the minus strand of JAOPHQ010004304.1, from coordinate 75,031 downwards.
CACACCTGCAAACACGCATGCACACACAATCTCACATTCATATAGCTACATACCTAACTATATACACAAAAACTAGTTGTCATTGTGAGTTATAGTGTGTAAGAGTTGAACAGTTTGTGCTCTTCCTCTCCAGGCGCTGCCCTACGTGTGTCTGCTGATCGCCATGCTCTTCTTCATCTACGCCATCATCGGCATGCAGGTGGGAGACCTCACATCTCATCACTTTCCAATGCCATTCACATGACAGGATTCACTGATGTCATGTAGATTCACTGATGTCATGTAGAGTCACTGATGTCATGTAGATTCACTGATGTCATGTAGATTCACTGATGTGTGACTTGACTCTGTGTGTGTGTGTGTGTGTGTGTGCGCACGTGCGTGCATGCGTGTTTGTGTGTGCATGCGTGTGTGTGTGTGTGTGTGTGTGTGTGTGGGTGTGTATATGTGTACATATGTGTGTGTGTGTGTGTAGGTGTTTGGTAACATTGATCTCAACGAGGACACGGCCATCAATCACCACAACAACTTCCGCACCTTCCTGCAAGCCCTCATGCTGCTGTTCAGGTACGACATGACCGGACACATCACCAAACACATCACCAGACCTCCACCTCTTCTGCTTTCAAGTGCAACAAAGTACAACTAATTCCATTAAACAGTTCTCACTCAACAGAACACACCTTGTTGCAATTTCTGCACCTATATATCTAGATTTAGACAATTTGGTTTTAAGTTGGTTCGTTGTCTAAACAAACAAAACATGTGTTTGAAGCCAATGATTCCAGGGATTCTAGTGTTTAATATTTGCTATTACTGTTAAGTACATTAGCAGAGGCTTTCATCCAGAGAAACTTACAGTGAATTCAGATACATGTTGTTAAGGAGCAGGTAGGGGTTTGGGGGCATCTTGCAAAAGAATGCCTACAAGAGACTGGGGATAAAACCCAATACCTTTCTGCTAGGAGTCAAACCCAATAACCACTACACCATCTTTCCCCTTGCCTCTTTTTTAAAGGGCCCCTATTTTACTACCAGGTGGGATATTGATTAGCCATTAAAAGCCACGTAAAAACCTGCCCTTTGGTGACATCACAAGTGGGAGTGTCCACTCCATGATAGATACATCAACCTACCAGTCTACCCAGGGATCTGAACCAACTGGTAGGTTGATCTATCAATCATACATCTGGGTGGACACTCCCACTTGTGATGTCACTAGAGGGCAGATTTTGCTTTAAAATGGCTATTCAACATCACACCTGGTGGTAAAATAGGGGCCCTTTAATTGGATTAGTCGAATCAACTCTGAACTCTCAATATCCGACTGTGCCTAGGTGTAGTTTATCCTTCTCTGTTTATTAGTTCATCTGTATTTTCTCTGTCCGTCCCTCCCTATCAGGAGCGCTACGGGTGAGGCGTGGCATGAGATCATGCTGTCATGTTTGAGCCGGCGGGCGTGTGACCCAGGGTCGGGGAACCTGGCCAAAGAGTGTGGCAGCGACTTTGCCTACTTCTACTTTGTCTCCTTCATCTTCCTCTGCTCCTTTCTGGTCAGAAACAACACTATGTACACTAATTAGAGTCAGAAAACAACAGCTAAAATCTGAAACAACTGAGTTTCTACCACTATAGTCAGAAACACTGTGTATGCTATCTACAGTCAGAAAGAACACTGTATACACTTTCTACAGTCAGAAACAAAACCTACAATCTGACAGTTTATACCATCTACAGTCAGAACCAATACTGCTTACACTAACTACAGTCAGGAACAACAACTCCTGTTCTTGACCTTTCTATGACTATGAATGCACTTACCAATTCTGTTCATTTGCCTTTGCACAGTAATAGAAATGGTATGAAACCTCTTGGTGTTCGGAACAATATTTAGTAATATAGTAGAGAACACCTACAATGACAGACAGTTTGTAACCATTCGAGTAGCTGTCACTATGACAGCAGCACATTTTACACCATTGATAGTGAAGTATCCATGAGTCTTTATAAGTGTGTTGGTGCCATTTTAAAGACAGGATCTATTGGTGGAAATGAATGGTAATTAATGGTTTCTATTGTATGGTGTAATTCTATTCTGTGTGCCTGCAGATGCTGAACCTGTTTGTGGCGGTCATCATGGACAATTTTGAGTATCTGACCCGGGACTCGTCCATCCTGGGACCGCATCACCTGGACGAGTTTATCAGGGTTTGGGCCGAGTACGACCCTGCTGCCTGGTATGTGGTGCCTCCCTGAGGCTGGACCTACTGCCAATACTGTCAGAAAGTAGAATATACAGTCACAGACCACCATATAAAACAGTAGCTCCAGTCAGAAAACAGTCCCTAGAGTCAGAAAACAGTTCCCAGAGAACAGTACTTCAGTACGGTCAGATAACAGTTCTTGCAGTTGTAATGCACAATGTAAAAGGTACCTACGGGCAGATGATGTATTTTTGCCACAAAGACTCACTTACCTTGATGGTTTTCCATTAAATATGTATACATTTCCACAAGTCCTTTTTAGGTCTCCACGACCCGAACCCAACAGGTGTCTCTACTACTCTCCATGTCACTACTGTGGCAATGAAACAGTGTGGACTGCGTTTCCAACCAGTTGTTCTGTGTCTCTGGACCAACTGTTTGTTGTTGATTGTTGTTTTTAACGCAGTACTGAACCATTTTATGTTCATATGTTTGCTTGTTGTCGTTTGTTTTTACAGTGGGCGGATTTCCTATAAGGATATGTACAATTTGTTGCGCATTATCTCACCCCCTCTTGGCTTAGGGAAGAACTGCCCTAATAGGGTAGCATACAAGGTTTGCAACCTACGCCAGCCACCTCCGTCACCTAGGGTGCTTTGTGTACTGCTCAATGGCTGTGCACCAATGAACGAGCACCCGCCACCCCTATCAGACTGACTGGCTTTGGTCAATGAGGCCGGATCAGAAACAAAGCTTTCAAAGCCATTGACTCCCAACATCATCAGTCACACCTCACGTAGGCAGCTCACTTGAAGTTCTCTTAAAGTGCTGTTAAAAGGACAATGTGTGGGATTTGACATGCATAAATAGATAGACCTTTCAAGACTCTCTCCATTGAAGCGGGATGGATTTACCGGGAAAAAGCCCTAGTATATAAAGAAGAGCTAGGTTTAGCCAGTTTGAATTATTGTGTAGTTAACTACCGAGAAATGGACCTATTTCACATTTCACATATTGAGAGCTCGTGCAGGCTACAGTTCACTTATGTCATGAGGAATTTCTGATTCTTACACATAGTCCGTTTAAAACATTAGTGTTTCATCTAAAGCAGATGTTTTCAATCGTACTTTTTTAAAAGAAAGAATCAGATCGGGATGAATTGGGGTTAGGCCTTTTGAAAGCTTTGTCGCTGTGGATCCGGCAGAACGAAACATCCAGGGATGTCGGCTAGCATGTCCGGAGAGCAGACATCCCTGACCCTCCTCCTCACCAATCACCTCCGAAACCCATCCCTCCACTACCCTCTGATCTGGAGTGGGGCCATATCAGAACCATACCAAGTGACTAACCACCTCCATCCTACCCCACCTCTCCACCTCCTCCCTCTCCTCTCCCCCCCCCCCCCCCCCCCCTAATGTCACCTCCAGACCAGCTCACCATCTCTGTGTTTCCTGGCAGGGATCCTGAGCGATGCATCCCCCCCCCCCCCCCCACCTCACCACTCTGCTCCTCCCTGCAGCAGCGGTGGAGGCTGGGGAGGACATCTGTGTCACATTTCATTCTGGGAAATCTAACGACAGATTTCTGCTTCTCTTATGTTTTTCTCATGTCTCTCCCTCCGTCCTTTTTAAAAAAAAAAAATCCTTTGTCCTCCTTTTCCAACCCCACCATGCGTCTGTGTTGGATCTTTGTGTGTTTCTTCATCTCGGTTCCCCCTGACCCTGTGAAGTGGCCGTATCAAGTACCTCGATATGTATCAGATGCTGCTCCACATGTCCCCGCCCTTAGGTTTGGGAAAGAAATGCCCGCCAAGAGTCGCGTACAAGGTAGATCAACCTTTTCTTCCAAAACCTCAACCCCTTCTCACCAAACCTCCCCCCTTCCCCTTCCCCTCTCTCCCCTGTGCTCCCTCCTGTGCTCGACAACCTACATCGCCATTGGCCTGAGCTCTGGCCAGCTGTCTGTGCTCTGCAGTGCAGTGTTTCCCCCGGATCTCTCTGTTTGATATTTCTAGTGCTCTTAATATGATTTAATGTAAACCCCCCTTTATGCCAAACACTTACGCCCAGTTTTGGGGCATTTGCCTGCTTCGTTTTCTGAAAGCTGATTTGGTTAGGTGCACTACCTATAGTTTATAATAACGTTTTTAGAATTTTGTGGTATTTGCTTGGAAAAATCTTTAGGAAAACTTTAGGGGCCCTAAGACATCGCCCTGCGGCACACCAGTGATGATTTAGAGAGATAGAGATCCTCTCCAATTGGTATATCAATTCGTCAAATACAGAAAAACAAAGGACTGTAATTTTTGAAATGCCAACCCCAGAGAGGGTGGGGAGAATGAGCTTGCATGGACATGAATAACCTTTGTAATAGTCAACTTAAGGATTTTTTTAAAATCACTGCTATCCTATCCTTTATTCCAATTGATAAAATAACATAAAATAAACCCCTTTTTCCATAACCATCCTTTAAATCATGTTGCCTAGTTAGGGGTTTTATTTTGTGGAGCAGTCCGAGTTAGCTTAAATGTGTAGCTTATATTGCTTTCCTGTTCTACAAACACCAGTGTGTCTCTGCTATTCACCCCCACCCATAATGTTCTCTTCCATCTCCTCTGTCAATCCAATGGTAGATTTGCTCCTGGGTGCTTTATGTGGGCTTGTCTTGTGTTTTTTGTGTGCGGGCCTGGGAGCTTGTGTTTCTGTTTGTGTCCGCATGTGTTAGGGCTGCACAAAGCTTACCATTTTTTACTCAGATTTAGATTTTTTTTCAGAATGAATAACAGTACATGATGATACTATCTTTTTAATCTTTCAATCATTCATCATTCATTTAACATAGCCAGTTATATTTAGGTTAATAACAATAAATGAAATGACATTTATATAGTAAATCATGAATAACTAAACAACATTCTGTCCACATGCTAGTGCCATTTAGCGACCAGCGTTTTATCCATATTCGAGAACACCGGCAATTTGAGCGTTTTTGATATATTGTGCAGCTCTTGTGGTTGTATGGTCATTTGTGGACCTGTGCGTCCCTGTGTGGGTTTGTGTTTGGTTGGCGCTTTTCACACCTCCCTATTTGTTGTACTGAGCTCCTGATCTGTTTGGTTTCATCACGTTGGACGGGAGCTCAACTCTCACACAGCGTCGGTCACATCGCGCCGTACATGCAGGCATGCGGCCGGGTCAATAGACGGCCTGGACACAGCTGAGCCCTTGAGCTCAGGGCCTGCACCAAAACTACCACACAGTCGCCTATTGGTCGTCGCTAACATAGACACCAGTTCTACGGCCCGGACCTCGGGTACCGAACAGAGTAGAGCTCCTGGGCTGGTCGAGACGTCACCATGGTTATGCGTTTACGTCTTCTTCTTCTTCTCTTCGTCTTTTCTTTGTCTGTTTTGGCCTTGCCTGGGTTTGGTGCACTTTTGACTTGCGATGTTGTGTGTACTCGACCGGTAGCGGTGATGTCACTGTGTAGTCCGTCTCCACATGCTTGCTGAGAAGGCTTTTTGTGTGCTGAAGCAAATCTTATACCCCGTCACCCACCCAACCACCACCACCCTCATATTTTGATTGATTTTGAAGTTCAAGTGCACATATTTTTGAAGTGCATGACCAGTTTTTCAGTTTTAGTCCTTCAATTAATTTTTTTTTTTACGTAAACCAAGACACAAAATATGAGAAATCGTATCGTTTTCAAAAACAGCACACAAATTGAATTATCTCGGTAAGGTTAATCAGGGCTAGGTCTAACCTCTAACCTTTATCCTTCCACCACCCACCACAACCCCCCTCTTCCTCCGCCTCCTCCTCTTCCTCAGCGCCTGGTGAAGATGAACATGCCCATCGCCGACGACAACACAGTCCACTTCACCTCCACCTTGATGGCTCTGATCCGCACCGCCCTTGAGATCAAGCTGTCCTCAGGTCAGAGGTCGCATGGTGACCACACCAGGCCGAGCAGCTGGTGGTTGTGTGGTTGTGTGGTTGTGTGTAGTGTGTAGTGTAGTGTAGTGTGTAGTAAGAAATGTGTTAAACTGTAACCATCACTGTGAAATTAAATTAGAATTAGAGTCAAATATTTTGCTCATTCCCACAGTGATTCACTAATAACAATGTATGATAAAAATGTGGAATTTGATTGTATTCTGTTCGAGTTCATTTACATCCAAATGCCGACTTGACTTTCAACCAATATGTATCATGTATCCCCTCATCATGAAAAGCCTAACGGGTGCACCTGGCAAGCAGGTGAATTAGCCATGATTCTCTCTCTTGAGTCCTCTCAATATGGCGGAGTATCTGCAACAAAAAATCCCATTATGCATTCTGATGTACAAGTCCTATGTAGTCATTTCAGGAGTTAGCCGGCATTGACCCAGAAATTACACCCTGAAACATCATGAAAACAGCTGCCACAAAGATGGACTATATCTTGGGATTTTATTTTGTCCCAGGATAATATAATGCAATACTGTAGTTATCTAAATCTAAATATCCCTTGTGCAGATGGGTTCCCAGCCTGGTGCTTTGTGTTCTGAGCTGAGAGCGTGTTTTTTTCAAGGTCCCATTTGGACTCATTAGGAAATATCTGTTCGTGTTCCTGAGCTCACATGGTTTACTCACCCCCCTCTATCCCCCCAGCCAAAATGAGAGCATTTTAATGAGCATCTCTTGTTTATGCCGCATTGGGCCTGGTGCTTGCTCTTGCCTTCGCTCTCTCTCTCTCTCTCTCTCTCTCTCTCTCTCTCTCTCTCTCTCTCTCTCTGTCTCTCTCTCTCATATCAGGGTACCGTCTCAACTGGTAGAACAAGGCATTAACTGCCAGGAGTTTGACTCCCACTGGGCTCATGTTAAGAACCAATGTTAAGAGTATATGCACTAATGTATCATAAGACGCTTTAGGATTTAAGCATCTGTTAACGCTGGTTCTCTGACGCCACACCGCTACGCAGCGGGGTTGCAAACTGGAACCTCGGGGTTGGAAGACACGCTAACTGCTAATAAGCCCAATTACGTCATTTGGCAGAACCCCTGCGGGCAAGACGTCTGTCTCTGTTACACATCCACCAAATGGCATACATGGATTTATTTAGATCATATCATAAATCCAGAGCACACTGGCCCTGTGTCTCAATTTGCCTACTTCCATACTTACACTTGCTATTTTGAGTGCATAAGTGCATTCACACTGACAAGTATGGCAAAATGCAGTGCACTTTGAGTACCCGGATGGTGTACTCATAACGGTCAAAAAGTTGGAGTGTGGGCACTTCTCACCCTTAATGGTCACCATCTTGGCTACCTATTGGAAGAGGAGGGACCACCAACATTTGTGAAAATGGCGGTTGGTACATAGTGTACTCAGTGTACTACATGGAAGCGTACAAACGAGAGTATCTGAATTGAGACACACCATGGGTTACGTCTTCGGGAGACCAGAGCGTTCCCTCACGTGTCTTTGTGTCTTTGGATAATGGCTGGAAAGTATAGTGGTTAGGGTGTTGGGTTCAAACCTCATCGTCCAAGCCTGTAGGCATACTTCCAAACCCCCACCTGCTCATTAATGAGGGAGAAAAATACACTGCAAGTCGCTTTTGATAATTGCCAAATTTCCCATCTGGGATTAATAAGGTACACCTGATCTTATCTTTGGATGAATGCATTTGCTAAGTAATTGAATAGTAACAGTAGTGTTGTGTGTCAACAGGCACAGTGGCCCAGAGTCTGAGAGATCCACCAGTGGTTCTCAAACTATTTTTTACTAATGTACCCCTCCAAGAAATTTCTTTCAGCCAAGTACCCCTTTCACGAGCACAAAAGTGAAAAAGATTTACTTTTCCCACCTTAGCGTTTCCAAGTGGTATTATTTTTGCGCAGCTGTCGCAAAGACAAACCAGATCGCTTTCCGTTTCCTCAGAGCCTAGCGACCACAAACAACACAACGCACATTTGTTTGGAAATCTCAGTGAAAGAAACGATCAACACTATATAAGAAAGCAAGAAGCATGTTCACTGAGGAGGTAAAGTGAAGTTGTCGTAATTGTATTTGGGAACAGGCAGAAGCTATAGTAATGATGTGCATTGCATAGTAATACCATAGTTTGGGGGTTGGCGTTGGGGTGGAGGGGGGAGTAGAAGAAAACATTAGGAGGAAAACCGTGAGTTTATTCAAATTATTTAGTCTATAATGGACACGGATACAAATTATTTAGTATGTGTTGAGAACTGCGAACTGGGTTAGCAGCCTGACTGGATCGCCTGGCAAGTCGCGACATGAGGTTTATAGTATACTCGATGCAAAAACGTAGCGTACCCAGATATAATTAGTGTCATCAGATTGGCTTTACTTCGGTTGTTCCACCGTCTGCCATTTCCACTACTGGGGATAGCTAATGGGGATAGCTACCGGGTAAACAAAGCGCTATTCCTCCTGGTTTGGTTGCACACGAAATTACGTGTTTTCTTTGTGCCGTAAAGTGAGCCTTAATTTTTCCCAGGAGATCGTACCCGGTGGCAGACAGAGCTGCATAGTGAAAGCGAGGCTTATGGGAAGCTAAGGGAACCAATCTAAAAACCGATGGTGTCATTATTCTGTGGCCATTACACTGTGCAATCAACATTTACTTCATATTGATACGTTAAAGCAAGAAAGTTGTCTACAGGACCTTTAAATGAATATAAATAATATATGTACGTGTTATTTGGTGTAAACATGAACATTAAATGGGTGGTGCAAATACTTAGTTTAGTGAAAAACATGGGCTTGTGCTTTACTTATGTTTTTTGTCGTTCATTGGAAAGATTTACCAAACTTGTATGTTAATATTCAGATTTACTTCATTTTGGGAAGGAGGTAATCAAATTAATTTTATTAAGGAGGAATTATTTTATAATTGTTACCAATGTACGGAAATATATTGGACATTTTCCCAAGTACCCCTGCAATCCTTCAAAGTACCCCGAGGGGTACGTGTACCCCCATTTGAGAAACACTCTGCTAAGTGACTGAATAGTAACCGCAGTGTTGTGTATCAGCAGGCATGGTGGCCCAGCGTCTGAGCGATGCCGAACTGAAGAAGGAGCTGTCCACGGTCTGGCCAAGTCTGTCCCAGAAGACCATGGACCTGCTGGTCACCCCTCACAAACGTAAGCCCCCCACCCAGCTAGTGGCACCTGCAGTTAATATTTAGTCGGGGGGGGCATGTAAAAATCTTGGGGTGGCACACTAAAAAGGCTATACAGCATTGGGGGGGGGGGGGGGGGTCTCTATAAGCTGTATTATATAATCAATTACGTGAAATTTAAATCCTTAGCTGATCTCATGTGGATATCAGATTAAAAGCCCTTCCCAACGAGAAGTCAGATGGCATTTGGCTTTGTGCATATGCAGTTGTACATTATTGATTTAAATTAATAGTAGGCCTACCTAATAGGGGTGTCCCCGACTAAGAATTTACATAGTCGAATCTGATTCGTCAAGTCTTGCCTATAGTCGACTGATCGTCGAATCATGTTTTTTTCTTTTTTTTTGCTCATTGATCCATATTCTCATTTGCGACATTGGCGGTGCACACCGCCGCTGAACGGCGCGCGTCAAAACAGCCGCCTCTATTATTTTCTATGTATACCCCCACCCCGGCGGCGGCAGCGACGCGCCGCCCCGCGACACTTCACGGCACTGTCCTATTTCACAGCATCGCCGCCGTCAAGTGCTGCCGAAAAGGCGCTTTTTTCTTTTCTTTTGTTTTTCTTCTGCTCCGGAGACGACTATATACCTGTTGACGCGCCGCAGCGCAACGCTTCCTATGAGTGCTAGGGGCGGCACTTGTGTCATAGACGCGCCGCGGCGGCAGTGTTTTGCACTTGATATTTATACAAAAATAGGCTATATATCATGATTTATTGGGAGAAATAAACTATATATAAAATCAGACATTCAGCACCGCCTATAGCCCGAATGGAATGATCCTGTGTTTTGCCGACGATTCGACTATGAGATTGGTAGTCGAATCAGGCTCCTTCGATCGAATCGTCGAATAGTCGACTATTCGGGGTCACCCCTAGTACCTAATGTGTAATGACAGATAGAAGCATATTATGCATATGCGAGTCGCGAGGGGGGACCAGTGGGGGCACCAGCAATTGTATCAGGTGGCCGTGGCCCCCCCTGGCCACCCCTTGGCGGTGCTACTGCACCCAGCTCCCACCCAGCTCCCCTGAGACCCCTCCCCATCCAGCTACCACATTGCAACTGTGTGTGTGTGTGTGTGTGTGTGTGTGTAGGTGTTTACCTGTGAGTGTCATTTGTGTGTAAGTGAAGGGTCTTTGCTACCACCTTGTGGTCCAACTGTCTTCTCGTGAATGTTTTAGTTGAATCTATTTAAAATATCTGTCTCTGCTTCTCATGCTCAACATGCTAATGAGATGAATGCAAAAGAATGAGTCAGCAGTTATATTCACTGGTTCTCTCCCCCATCTTTCCTCTTGGTCCGCTGGGAAATCTCTCTTTTGTTACTCTTGTGCTGGATTTTCTCTTCTCTCTTTTCCTCTCCAATCTGCTCGATGGTCTCTTAATTATTCTCTTCTCTTCCCTCTCTTCTTTTCTTCTCCTTTCTTTTCTTTTTGGTTTTGAAAATCATATCATCTTCTCTTTTCTTCTTTTCCTTTCTCATTTCACTCCACTTCTCATTTCTCCTCCTCTCCTCTCTTTTCTTCCCACTCCTCCCCACCTCCTCTCCTCTCCTCTCTCTCCCCTCCTCCCCTTTCCCCTCCTCTCTTCTCCTCTCCTCACCCCACATCCCCTCACTCCACTCTACTCTCCTCTCCTCACCCCACCTCTTCTCTCATCTCTTCTTCTCTCTCTCCCCTCCTCTCCTCTCTCCTCCTCTCCTCTCCTCCTCTCATCTCTCCTCCTCTCCTCCCCTCATCTCTCCTCTCCTTTCCTCTCCTCTCCTCTCTCCTCTTCTCACCTCACCTCTACTCTCCTCCTCTCTCCTCCTCTCCGCTCTCCTCCTCTGCTCTCCTCTCCTCTTCTCTCCTTACCTCACCTCATACTCTGCTCTATCCTCTCCTCCTCTCCTCTCAGCCAATGAGCTGACAGTAGGGAAAGTGTATGCAGCTCTGATGATCTTTGACTACTACAAGCAGAACCTAGCACGCCGGCAGCAGCAGCAACAACAGCAGAATGCCCCTGGCTTGGTATAACACACACACACACACACACAGACATGCACACACACATGCGCACACACACACACACACACACTCACACAAACACACGTGAGCACACACACCGACATGCACACACACACACACACCCACACAAACACACACAGGAGAAGCATGCACGGTAGACATGCGCTGCACATGCATAGAAGTTTGAGCTCATGCGCCCATTGATTGAAACACTGCACTGGATGCACTAGTGCCAACCATAGAGCTATAATGCAGATATGCATGCTCCCTGCGCTACACTGTGCCTGCGTGCGTAGACGTGATATTACTTCACAGATGCATGGATATACACATGTTTTCCTTCACCTGGAGGAAAAACCCCAAAGCCAACTTTACTCACAAATAAAACATCAGGGTAGATAATCTAACCGGTCACAGCTAGAGGGGAATCTGCTTTGGGCTGAGGTCATTATTTTCTCACACTGCAATCAGGCATGTGGATGCTTCTCATGCACAGAAAGATGCTCACACACACACACACACACGCATGTGACACGCATGACTGCAAGCGCAACATGAATATTCTGGCCCTGGGTGGTCACACACCAAGGATATTCTCCTGCCTGTTCCCTGCTCTGGATGTGTTCAGCATGTGGCCCCTCCCTCTCTCCTCCTCCTCCACAGAGCAAGGTGGGGTCTCTGTTTAAGCCCCTGCTGCCTCTGACTCACCTGCAGGAGAAAGACCTGCCCATGATGTTCGGCAGCGTGGAGCCCCCCAGCATTCTCCGGCAGCCCCGGGCCTCAGCCACCTCCTCCACCTCCCGACCTAACGCCACAGGGGTCGGACCTGGCCCGGGGGTGGGACCTGGCCCGGGGGTGGGACCCGGCCCTGGGGTGGGACCCGGCTCGAGGGGAGTCGGGACCGCCCCAGGGGTGGGACCCGGCTCGGGGGTGGGACCCGGCCCGGGGGTCAGCACCATCACCAACGGGGGAGCTTTGTAAGTTCTTACAGAGAGAGATGGAGGGAGGGAGGGAGGGAGGGAGGGAGGGAGGGAGAGAGAGGGAGCGAGGGAGGGAGGGAGGGTGAAAGAGAGAGGTTCACCACAGAGAGAGAGAGAGAGAAGGAGAGGAGGAGATAGAAACAGAGTGGTTACAGAGTGGGGCAGGATGGTCGGTTGTTCGTCAATGACCACACACTGTCCAATTCTGACTGAATATTTTTATACTGGGACATTGCAAAATTATACAATCTTGATTGGCAGCCTTGTTTATGCGTTTCTCCCAAAAGACGAGTGTGCTAGTATCTAGTTTTTGTCTCCTATTGGTTGTTCACCAGGACAGAGGGAAAGATTTTTCTAGGGACATTTTGTCTGAGACGTGAAGTTTTGTCTTGGCATCCCTTCAAAATGTACCCTAAGCTAGTCTTCACTGCTCTCTATTTTAACTAGGGAGGTCGGTTATTTAAAATATCTTTACCAGCCTTAGATGGCCTCAAAGTGGTCATGCAGCTGTTCCTAAAGCCATGAATGGTAGCTCAGCTCATTTGAAATGTTTTAGTGATTCAAGTCAGATTCATGGTGCGATACAAATTCAAAGGTCAAAGTGCTTTATTGTGTAAAAGTGCTGTACTGAAACTGTTCTGTTCTGTCTAGCAAAGACAAGGGTCTTCTTCCTACTACATCATCCCACAGAGGTGATAAATGTGACTGTATTATGATGTGTCCACGTGCCACGTGTTCGATGCCCACCCCTAGGTCAGGTCATGAGGTCAGCGCCCAGGAGTCTTCCTCCTGGTTGGCCGAGAGGACGAAGGACGCCCCCCGGGGGAGGGGCAAGCGCACGCTCTCCAAGGGCCAATCAGACGACACACCGGACGCCGCCCCTCAGGTAATGACTAATGGAAGGACTCCTTTTATCTGTGGTTGAGTCTCAAGGGAGAAAAAAAAAACCTAGGAAATCCATCTTAGATAGAAAGAGTTATCTTCACCTGATATGTCCTCCTTATTTTTCACTGGTATGAGGTAGTGAAAATTACAAAATTATATGATAACAGTAAGCTAAACCAAGCAAAGAAAGTTTGGTTACTTCCTTGTTGCTTGGAAAAATAGGGTGAATAGGGGATGTAACACAGGACGTAGAACCGTTGTCCACCTAGATGATTTTAGAAAGAATATATAAAGTCCTCTTTCAGCAAGACAATCAACCTGTACCTACCTGTACACCTGGACTTTATCTATACAGGTACCTATACCTGCCTGTACAGTTTGATCTGCATGTGTACATATGCATGTGTGTTAAAGTGTATGTGTGTGTGTCTGTGTGTTGTCCAGGAGTCGGTTGAGCTGAGAACGATAGAATCTAGTGCCAGCAGTCAAGGCCCCGGGGCCCCCGTCAGTCAGGGAACCCCTGGGTCCGGGCTTCAGACCCAGGGCAGGGCTGTGTCCATGCCCCGACTCAACACTGAGCTACAGGTAAGGAGGAGAGCGAGAGAGAGAGAGAGAGAGAGAGAGAGACAGAGACAGAGAGACAGAGAGACAGAGAGAGAGAGAGAGAGAGAGCGGAAGAGAGCAAGATTTTGAAACTAAACAACCAAAAAAATGTCCCCTCCCTCTCTGCTCCCTCCCTACGTTTCTCTGCCATTAAGAAGTGTTGCCTTTCACGCATCTGTGATTGACAGGCAAATTTAATTCTCCGAACCAAATGCAGAGAAGATGCCCTGACTGGTCGGAAATGAACGAGGAGCGGTCTAATCTAAATCTAAATTGGCTCATACAGAGCGGACGCAGTCAACTCTAAGCAGATATTCTCTCACAGCGTATTTCACCCATTAATAGCTGATGGATAACTATGCCATTTCTAACAAATTACACTCAAAAAATAGCATAATAATAGGCATGGTCACCCCTGAGCTTAAGTTTAGATTGTGGGACAGCCAGGAGCCCCAAGTCAGCCGACCTGAGGGACCTGGAGGTAGAATATGGGGTGAGGAGATCTGCAATATAGGAGAGAGTCAGCCCGTTTAGGGCTTTATAGACAAATAGGAGAACCTTAAAATCAACTCTGAACCGTACTGGCAGCCAGTGGAGAGAGGCCATCTGAGTAATATGGTCCCTCCTCCGGGTACCTGTCAGGAGCCTGGCTGTGGCGTTCTGGGCCAATTGCAGGCGGGACAGGCACGACTGTCTGATCCCAGTATACATGGAGTTGCAGTAGTCCAAGTGAGAGGATATAAAAGTGTGGATGACTTTCTCAAGATCTTTGGATGAGAGAAACGGCTTGATTTTGACAATGGTACAAAGCTGGAAGAAACTGACTTTTATGACTGAATTGACTTGCTTGTCAAACTTAAAGGCAGAATCAAATATCACACCAAGGTTTTTGACATGGGGTTTAACAAGGGTGGACAAGTTGCCAAGACCGTTGGTAACCAGTTTGATGGAGTCAGGGGGGCCAGGATAACTTCAGACTTGCTTTCATTTAGCTGAAGAAAGTTTTGTGCCATCCAACACTTTATGTCCTCAAGGAGTTCATGAGATTCATTAGATTGGACTGGTCTTTTGGTTCAGGGGGAGATAAAGCTGTGTTTCATCAGCATAACAGTGGAAGGAAATGTAGTGTTTTTTAATGATTTGGCCAAGGGGAAGCATGTACATGGAGAAAAGAATGGGGCCTAGGATAGAACCTTGTGGGACCCACAGGAGAGGCTAGCTGGGGAAGAGGAAAAAGTGCCTATGTTGACAGAGAAGCTTCTATTTTTGAGGTAGGGTGTGAACCAGTTTAGGGCAGGGCCATCGACACCAACCCCATACTTGAGACGGCATATTAAGATGTCATGATCCACTGTATCGAACGCCGCTCTGAGGTCAAGATGAAGCAGGATGGCACAGTCACTGGAGTCGATAGAGCGGGACAGGTCATTGTACACTTTCAACAAGGCAGATTCTATACTATGGTAAGCCCTAAAACCTGACTGAAATCTTTACAAGATGGTATATTGGTGTAGGTAGGGCAGTAATTGACTGAGAACAACCTTTCGAGAACCTTTGACAGGAATGGAAGTATAGAAATTGGTCTGTAGTTACTAGGCAGGGTGGGGTCTAAGTTGGGTTTTTTCAGGAGTTGCTGGACCACTGCATGCTTAGTATGAAACGGTACCAGTGGCCAGAGAGCTGTTGATAATAGAGAGGATGCTGGGACCGGCTGGACAATTGAGGTAGACATTATTGACATTATGATTGAAACTATACATTATTATACATTAAACCATTATACATAGGGGTCTTAAGTGTCTAAGTGAATACAGTGTTATTGACTTCTTACAGATTCCATTTGACAATCAAGTGCGTACATTAGAAACCTGAATAAACCCTTCAGAGTCCACACTTTCAGACCTCTATGTTAAAGTGAGAGAAGAAGTGAAGGTCAGGGAAATTCATGTCCTCAGCACCCTGTGAAAAACTCCTAATAAATCTTCACCTCTCTCCTAGAGAAACACAATCAACTCCTCGTTTCCGGAGTGATATTGATCAATCGCCCGCATTTAAAGTGCATTCCCCACTGCCTTCCCTGGCGGTTGGAGAGATTGTTGATGCAGGCCCTCAGAGCAGCAGAGGCGTCATCAGATCAGACTCTGGAAGGCTGCCAGCCTGTGATTGGCTGCTGCCTCTGCATCTGTTGGTGCCATGATGGTAAAACATATGGACGTAGCTCCTGTGACGTTACCCATTGGTTTACACATCATCGCCTTGAGGGTGTAGATTATGCGTTTACAGAGGAAGTCGTTCTGGTTGGAGGCCCAAATAAGAAGAAGGGAGTTGGTCGAGTAGGAAATCTGTTCACTAATGCAATTAATGTCGTTATATGAGGTCATTAGCAAAGTAGCCACAAAACACTTGAGTGCTAAGTGGGCTAAAGTGTGTTGGTGTAGTGTCTGTTGTTTTGTTAGTGCCCTATTAGCCCTACACTGCAGTTAGCTATAACACTGCTGCTAGCCATGACACTGCTTTGATACAACGTCCAGGTTGTCGTGGCAATGGTGTGGTTCTGATAACGGCATCACACAGGATGTGTAGATAATGTACACATAGCTAGAGGACGAAGACGGAGATGAAAGCAGAACTTATACATCGAGTTGGATGATTTCATGATGAATTTGATGACTTAGATTGATTTTATTAGTAAGTGGACTTGTTTTTGTATACTTTATAGTTATGAACCCAAACACACACACACTAAGCCCTTGTAGAGAGAGAGAGAGAGAGAGTGTAGGGGGCTGATGGTGCAATGTCATCACCTTCTAATAAGCACAGAGACCAGTATGTTCATCTCCTGACTGCATATCCCCTCAGCTGGCCTCCATCCAGAACATGTTCTTGGAAGAACAGAAGAGAGAGAGAGGAAGACAGAAATGAGAGATAAAGGAAGAGAGAGAGGGGGGGGTAAGGAGAGTGGGATAGATAGGGAGCGTAAAGAGAGAGGGAGAGAGAGACAGAGAGAGTGAGAGAGGGCGGGATAAGAGAGATAAAGAGAGAGAGAGAGGATAAAGAGAGTCATGGATAAAGCGAGAGAGTGGAAGGGAAAGAGAGAGGTGTCATGTGATCTGTGAATACCGACACAGAGGGCAACTGGGGATGAAGCGAGTGATGACAAAGAACCAGAAAGGATAGCAGTGTACAGGTAAAGACCAGGAGAAGCACACTTCTGTCCCGGTGCCCGACACAACAGCCTGATGTAAACAGTTCACACAGCAGGGGGCGATCTACTACCACTACACTATCCTATGGTTGTTCTCACAAAACTCCTCTGTGGTCAAGTGCTCCAAACATCTTAAAAGACTATATGCCATTGTGACGTACTTATGAATACGTTATGAATGTATTAACAACTTTTCCTTCCTTCCTTCCTTCCTTCCTTCCTTCCTTCCTTCCTTCCTTCCTTCCTTCCTTCCTTCCTTCCTTCCTTCCTTCCTTCCTTCCTACCTTCCTCGCTGCTTTCCTTTCCTACGTGTGCTTCTATGACTGGACAGCGGATGAATTTGCACCCTGGGACCTTGGCTGTATGTACCCTCACACACACACACACACACACACACACACGTACGCACACACATACACACATACATACACATACACACATACATACACACACACCCAGGTTACATGAGGTGTGGGGAGAATCCCTGGACCTCGTAGAAACCAGGCTGTAGGATGTGCATAATATATTGTAGTAGTAGGCTATCATATAGTACTAGTGGTGTATATAGTAGTAGTATAACCAATTGGATTCCATTTAACCCTACAGTTCAAAATGATCACACTGTAGTCTATAGGCTACCGTACACCCTATTGTTGTACTTGAAGGGGTTAGCTGTATCGAACCCTAACCCTTATGACATACGCAGTCATGCACACACACTTTTACACATACACAAATGTACGAAGACACATACACACATGCACACAGACACACACATATACACACACACACACACGCACGTACACCCTTCACCTCCCCCATATACTTATTTCATCCTTCTCAAATGGTGTGTAACCCTTTACCCCTGTCACACAAACAACATTAACACACACACACATTGTTATTAAGCACAGCATGGTCTGCTAACCTCCATACTTAGCGTCAGAACCCCCCCGTGCTCTGTGGTCCCACCCAAGGTACGGTATCCGGGGGCTGGGGTCGTCGCACCCACTCTATATGGAGTAATGTAATCCTCATGTAATCCAGCGTTTAGTCTGCACCTGCAGCTGTAAGCCGCCAAGACGCTGCTCTGCAGGTGGCCCAATGTATAGCCGTACTGGGCTTGGTGCTGCGCTGGGCTCGGCTGGCTAGTTTAGCAAGGTTGCTTTTAGTGGAATTTATAAAACAGCAATCTGATTTGTTCTGACGTCCAGGCAGCCATAAGGGCCTATTTTAACATTATTATTTATTGATAAAAAGTATTTAAATTGGAGTGTGTATCATATTGCCATTCTTCAAGTCAGGCCGAACAATGCCCCTTAATTGTGAATAATTATATACCACGGCCTGTTGTGAGCTATTGCTTAAATACACGTCAATTACATGTACGTTGTTCTGTAAACAGGATTACACAGCAACCACAACATTTAAACTGTGTGTACATGCATTCACACATCTGTTTAAACATGATGCTGGTTGTAGATTGAACCTGTCGACAGTTCATGCCTGCATCTCAATTCCTGTGTGTCTCATCATATCAGCAGTAAAGACTTTGAAGATGGTGATAAATCAGGGTAAATAACAAACACCAAGTGATGTGGTTCTTCATTATAACCATGCTGAACTACTGTGTCTTCAGATTCCAAATATTTTATGAATCCTGGGGGAAATTGTTTCCGTCACAACTGCTCTGCTCAAGTATTCTCTGCTGTGATGCCCTACTTTCCCACGTGGGATTAATAAAGTACATCTAAAGATAGAAAGGACTGTGTAAATATAGAACATAGCACAAAAGATAAGATAAGCAAGGACATGAATAGAAGAAAATAACACAAAAGCACAGCAGGACAATGAAAAATAATTAAATCAATATATATGTACTGCACATGAAATATAGTATTTCATGTGCAGTATTTTTTTTAAATAAGCTGTTGGACATATTTAACCATTTCAAGAGCCTCTCTCTCTCTCTCTCTCTCTGAATCTCTCTCCCCCCCCCTCTTTCCCTCTCTTTATATCCTCCTCTCTGACTCTATCTCACTCACCCTCTCTTTCTCCCCCAGCCCGTCCCTGACAACAGCCCGATGAGACGCTCTGCCTCCACCGTGGCACCACAGCGCCCCGCGGAGGTCAACCTGCGCGACTACACCCTGGAGAAACCCAGCCAGGAGCGGGGCCACCATCACCACCACCATCACCACCGCTGCCACCACCGCCGGGAGAGGGACCGGGAGCGGGGGGAGAAAAAGCAGAGGTCCCTGGACAGATCGCTGGGCGGACAGCACGCCACTACCGCTACTGCAGGTCAGCCACTAGGGGTGCCAGAGAGGAGTGCCATTACAGTTAGAGTAGTAGTCTCACAAATCAGACTTGAGATTAACAATCTCAAGTAAAACAAGATTTAACTCCGCCCCTTTTAGTTTTTGGTTTCCGGCCCAGACTTGTCCAGTTTGTTCAATACTGTCGCGATAGCGGATTCAACAGACTGTTCCACATCAATGGCAGCCATCTTGGTTGTTTACGAAAAATGCCTCAATGGCGCTCCTCTGTACAGTCATCGTATCAAACCCGCCCCATATTAGATAAATGGTTGTGATTGGCCCAACCTGGGCCAGGTCGGCTGGAAATCTGTCTGAACGGGAGGACGTCCAGATGTATCTGGCCCCCCTCCCAAGTGAGCAAATAAAACATGAGCTTGCAGATTCGTCGGGTTCCCAGGCTAGCGAACAACAGCATCTAACAAGTTTTATAATCTTTACTCAAAGTAAGACATACTTTAGTTGGTATCTACTTTGCCTAAGGGGAAGCAGGCTGGCTACCTGCATGCCAGATGTTGAACAGGCAGCTCTACACTTCTATCGTCTATTACTCCTTAAATACTTTTTTTTTTAGTACCCGGAGGCCAGTCTCCATGGCAACAGTGATGAGCTGATCAATAGCCTCCTGGGACAGAATTTTGATTGGCTGCTCAGAAAGTGTTATGAATGAGGTGTTATATTATGTACAACCGGTACAGCTAACCCTACAAGTACAACCTACAACCATAGGGTGTACGGTAGCCTATAGACTACAGTGTGATCATCTTGAACTGTAGGGTTAAATGGAATCCAATTGGTTATACTACTACTATATACACCACTAGTACTATACGATACTACTACAATATATTATGCACATCCTACAGCCTGGTTTCTACGAGGTCCAGGGATTCTCCCCACACCTCATGTAACCTGGGTGTGTGTGTGTGTGTGTGTGTGTGTGTGTGTGTGTGTGTGTGTGTGTGTGTGTGTGTGTGCGTGCGTGTGTATTCGGTGATGTCTCACACCCTACAGCTGGTCTTTGTTATCCAGATAAGAAGATAAAAGAGACGGACAGGCAAACCAATAATTCATAGCCCCCCCCCCCCCCCATCAAGGGTGGGGGGGGTAGAGGAGGGTGGAAAATGTTTGACATGTGAGAACCTTGGTTGTTGTCTGTAGGGCTACTGGTTGTATAGCTGTCACCAAGAGTTACAAAACAAATGCCTGCTGGGCTGCCAAATGGCTTTGGGAGAAAAAGTGTTGACATATTCAAAATAGTATTTTTATATTGAAGCAATACATTACAATATGGTGACCAGGATCGTCCGGTAAAACACTAAAATGTTCCGGATTTTAACATTCACTACCGAATTGTCCCGTTTTTCACCACAATTAAAATAATAATAATAATAATAATAATAATAATAATAATAATAATAATGATGATGATGATGATGATGATGATGATGATGATGATGATGATGATGATGATAATAATAATAATAATATACTTATACTTACAGAACGTACTTTATCATGTTCTGTCCCACTCACCTAACCCAATCAAAAAACATAAATAATGCAATGCATGTCTGAATTCAACTCTGATTTGTCTTTATGTCTGTCAATCAATCAATGTGTCCATGGTGTTGGAAGGTGCAGTCCCTAGGTGTGCTTAGCACTGAAATAATTGTCTCCCATCCTGATGAATACGCCAGTGGTGTGTTCATTAGCGCATACATGAGCCGTGCATGAACGTGCATTACACTTAAGGGTCCTGATTTGGGGGTTTGGTCACCCTACATTAAAACCCTACTACAACAAAATGTACATTACAAATTTACACCGATACATTTTGTATAACCTAACTGGTTATTATGATGTACCCAGACTGGAAATGTGGGTGTCACAGCAGAAAGTACAGGACAGCAGTCAAATATAAATCGAGATTAAAAAAAATACATCTACACAATATGACAAGAAATGACATGGAAGTGCAGATTGTGAATGTAAACTTTATTGACAGTAGATTAAAAATAAACACAAAAAACGTCAAATAATAAAAAAAAAATGCATTGACAGTAGCGAAGAAAAAAGGAACGTGTAGAGTCTCACTCCACTGGTACGTTTGTCGTCCACCTTGAAGGTACTCCCGGGGACCCGCCGCTCGATCCTGCCCAGGCCCCCTCCTCCTCCTCCAGGGACAAGACCAACGAGCGGGGGCGCTCCCACGAGCGGAAGCACCGCCACGCCCCCCCGGAGAAGCAGCGCTACTACTCCTGCGACCGCTACTGCAGCCGCGACCACTGCCACGCCAAGTCCGCTAACGCTAGCTGCGCCACCTCGCCCAGCGAGATGCACGACGCCAGCTTCAGCAAGCAGGTGGGCGCGCCGGGGGCCGGAGCTAGCGGTGTTACAGCTAGCGGTGTTATGTGATGCTGTTCTTTGAGGAAGGAGGCCCCCGACACAGGATCGCTTTTAACTCACTTTATTTGTTTAACTTTAGGTATTTATCTATGAAGCAAATGGAGAGGAATTGTAAAATTCACGCGCGTGGAGCGACCCCTTAGCTGGATATTTAACAGATACGCTGGGGGTTTCTGGCTTCCCCCCGGATGTGTAGTTTGGTAGTACCTGGGCAGGCGTGGCCTCTATGACGCATACTATGCTCTGATTGGCTAGTGCTGAGCGCCCGCCCCCAGTGTATGTGTGCCGCCATCTGGTGGCCAGGTGTGGTTAATACAACTTATATATTTATTTCTATTCCTTTGTGGCTATGTGAGGATATTACAGCCTGTTGATACATATACTATTATTTATTTAGTTACAGCTAGCGTTGTTACAGCTAGCGGTGGCACTGTTAGTGATTGTTGTGGCTAGTGTTGTTACGGCTAATGATATTAGTGGTGTTGACGCTAGCGGTGTTACTGTTACAGCTAATGGTGTTACGGCTAGTTACTGACAGTGGTTGTTCCTGCTAGCAGTGTTAGGGCTAGACGTGTTATGGCTAGGCTAGCAATGTTACTGTGTTACTGTTACAGCTAGCAGTGTTATGGCTAGAAGGAGGGCTTATCGAGAGTGAGCTTCACAGTAGAGCTAATAGCCGATCCGATGATTCTGCCTTATAAATCCAGTACTCTGAAAGTAGAGTAATCAACTAGAGCAGGGGTTCTCAACCTTTTTCAGGCTGGGCCCCCCCAAAACTGGTACATTGCAGTCGGGCCAATAGTAACACACCGCGGACCTACGACCGGCGCGGGGGGGGGGGGGGGGGGGGGGGGGGGGTGTTCGCGATTGCAATAGTAACACGGTGTGTTACTGTGTTACTATTGCGCTCTCAAAAAGGAGGACAAATACGCGTCCGGCTTGATGCTGTGCCGGACGCCGGACAGGGCTTTGAAAAACCGGACAGTCCGGCCTAAAGCCGGACGCGTATTTGTCCTCCTTTTTGAACCCGCGCCCCCCCGGGAGAGTGCCCTCCCAGGGGGGCGCGCTCCACCGGTTGAGAACCACTGAACTAGATAATACATAAATCCCTTTATTTACTTGATCATTGTAGCCATGTTACGAATGACCTGGTTCTAATTTATAAATTGCTCTGCGTATAATTAATGGCAACACACAAAATATTATGACGATCAAGTTTGAAGACATGAGAAATTGGTCGGAATGAGCTTTATTTGATTCACTGTGACCCTGCTGTAGAGTAAGCATGTATTTGTGATGTCCTATCTGAAACAAGCATGTCGTTGAACTGTGACCTCTGCATGCTCTCTCTGCCTAACTTTCTCTTCCTCCTGCCTGTGGAACAGCCCCTCATGGCCTTTGATCTCTCTTTCTACTTCCTGTCTTTCCTCTTCACCATTTCCTGTCCATTAACGTCTCTCCGTCTCGCTCGTCTTCATCTCGTTTGTGATGTCCTCCCGTTTCTCTGTTACAATCCTTAATTCATGACGTCTACATTCTTTCCTTTCCTTCTTCCTTCCTTTCCTTTCCTTTTCCTTCCTTCCTCTTTCTTTCCTTCCTTCCCTCCCTCCTCGCGGTCCTGGCTCCTATCTCCTCCGCTCCCCTCTCCTCATCTCTCCGTCGGTTCACATTGCTTGTCCACTCTTCATCCAGGGCAGCGGTTGGGTTAGGGGCAGTCTGGCCACCCTCAGCTCCGCCTCCAGCACACCCAGCCGCGGACGCCGCCAGCTACCCCAGACCCCCCCCACTCCCCGGCCCAGCGTGGCCTACAAGACGGCCAACTCCTCCTCCCCGATGCACCTCGCTCCGGGCCCGCCCTCGCTCAGCCCGGGCCGGCTGAGCCGAGGCGTCTCGGAGCATCAGGCCCTGCGACACAGCGCCTCCTCCTACCGCCACGTCCCCTGTCCCGTCACGCGCATCAGCTCAGAGCCCTTCCTGGGCCGGGGCTGCTGCTACGAGCCCCTGCTGGGCCCGGGGGGCTACTGCTACGGCTACCCGCGCGGCGCCAGCCCCTGCGGTAGCCTCCAGGACGGGTCCTTGCCGTCCCCCAGCTCCCTGGTCCCAGGGCACTCCCCCGGGACCGGGCTGCCCGACTACAACGGGCCCCTGGTGCCGTCCCCGCGACACAGCCTGAGGGTCCCCAACGGATACCACTTCAGCTTCCCCAGCAGCGGGGGGCCCCGGGCCCCCAGGTATTACCGGGAGGTGGAGGAGGACGAGTGGTGCTAGCATGGCTTTAACTGAACGAC
This sequence comes from Merluccius polli, assembly GCA_030340625.1. Lineage (NCBI taxonomy): Eukaryota > Metazoa > Chordata > Actinopteri > Gadiformes > Merlucciidae > Merluccius > Merluccius polli. The sequence continues at coordinate 50,930 of JAOPHQ010004304.1, read as the reverse complement.
ACAAGCTGGTGGTGTTTTGGTTTGGTTTGTTTTTTTTATTAAGAATGCATTTATTTAAGGAATTATGATGAGTTTTATCATCCTTCTTTGGAGGCTTTGGTTTACATGGTTGTGTGTGTGTGCGCGTCTGCGTGCGTGTGCGTTTGTGTGTCAGTATGCGTGCATGTATGCCGTGTTTTAATTCTACCCCAGATGAAGGAGAGAAAAAGACAGTGTATTTTCTTTGGAGATGTTATAGCGTTCATATTCAAAAGTGTATAAAAAGTATATGGGACCCGTTTGATAGAAAAGCGAGAACAAAGTTTGGGGACATTGTTAGAAACATTCCCTGAGTGGACAGACGCATCTTCTTCACTCTGATGTCTTCACTTTCATTCCTCTCCTGCTCTTCTGTTCTACCGTTTCCCTCGAGCTCATGGACTTGAAGCAAAGCATGGCAGAAAACAGCGGCGGGAGATTGCTTGATTAACTCACTTGGGTTTGTTTTATAGAACGTGAACCTGTAGTCGTCACCTTTCATTGTGTGCATTTCTTTTGTATGATCGGAAAAAAAAAAAAAAAAAAAAAAACGACCAGAGAAAAGTTTGTTTATGTAAAAGAAAAGCATTTGTTGTTTTGTTTCAGGTATGATGTTTGTTACGTAGTTGTTTGCGATTGTTTTCGGAACAAAGTGCCTCTCCTTTTAGATAATACTACTTTAGTAGACACAAAAGATGCAACGTCCACTGTTTTCTATGGCGGCAGATCCTGCGTAGCCGGTTGGTTCCCGACGTAGCGCTCCAAGGGGAACCAGTCGTACAGGACGCCTTAACGCGCACGCCACGCCACGCCGTTCACGTTTCCCACGCAAGCGACTGAGCACCTCATGCTTGTTCATATTCTTCTCTTTATGTCCGTCCTATCCTGTCACTCAAAATGTATGGGTGTGCATTGTACACCAATGGACAAAACAACAACAACCCGCTACCACTTGAGATAATGTCAGTAAACGAGCGTGCATGTTTGTGTAGAGGGTAGCGCTCGTCACGGTTGTGTGTTTCCGTTTTCCTCCGTTGCCTTTCCACTTCCTGGTGCGACTGTAGCCGCACAGCAGGGCAGCCGCATGCATGGGTTTAGGGATGGAAGACCCAAAATGGCTGACACGGATCCATTCTGGCTCTTATTGGCCGTTTTAGTCAGAGACAGGTGTGTGTGTGTGTGTGTGTGTGTGTGTGTGTGTGTGTGTGTGTGTGTGTGTGTGTGTGTGTGTGTGTGTGTGTGTGAGGGAGGATTGGGTGGGGTGAGAGCAAGAGAGGGAGTGAGAGACAGACAGACAGAGAGCAAGAGAGAGAGAGAGAGAGAGAGAGAGAGAGAAAGAGAGAGAGAGCACATATGCACATGTGGGTTTAAGTGTCTGTATTCTGCCCTGTTCTTCTCTGGCTTCCATTCTCAACAGAGTAATGTACCAAGCACTATCCCAACCTAAACATGCAACCTGTACCATTTGCACAATGGGTGGCCACCGCACGTAGCCCCCCGGCGACACGGCGTTATGGACACCTATAAAGATACACTGGCTTCAGACCTGTCATGAGCCCACACAGCTCAACATGCAACGTCAGAGAAGGGCTCCTTTCCACTTTGATGAGTGCTAGAGAGGCAGGCCCATCGGAGAGAGAGAGAGAGACACCTGTGTTGAGGCGATCACAGAGTCGGTCAGAGGGTGAGTTGACCGGCAATGACGCAACACACACTGGGGGGGGGAGGGAAAAAAATAGGGCGAGTAGGGCTATGCAACACGGGTGATCGTCGTTGAGAGAGAGAGACAGAGTCTTTATCGCTCCATTCTGTAGCTTTACATGCTGGTCTTCAGAGAATCAGACATCAGCATGAACGTGACCAAATGTTTTCTATATATATCTATACATAAAAGTTATGAAAACGCATACAAAAAAACAAAAAAAAAAATACAAAGGATTACAACGCATAAGGTGGAGACGCACACCGTGTAAAGCAGAAAGAATTACAATACTTAGGAATCTACAACAACTTTATATATCTGCATGCATCACATTTACCCACATATCCCACGCTGACCAGGGCAGCCGAGGGCACAGGGCCTTTCCAGACGGGCGTCGGTGTGTTTGTGTCCCTCTTCGGTCTGGGGGCCTTCAGTCTGAACACGACCCGACATGATTTATGTTCATCACATTCCACATAGCCTACCGGGGGCCCAATTTACAGGCAGGCCTACACTTATTTTTTAAAGAAAAAAACTCTTTGTCGTCAAGAAGGGGAAAAAAAGACATTTAATGCGTTGACATGCCTTCGTCCAATATTGGCGGTTGGATTTTGTGCTCATTCGCTACAGAGTTAACACAGTTTTTGTATCCCTGAATCACAGACGGTGTAGGATTTATTTGGTCTTCTGTTTTCTTTTCCTTTTTTTCGTGCATGTTCTAACAATGTATGTGCATGTAAAAGCCTTAGTACTTTTTGATACCATGTGTTATTTTGTTGATTTTTAATATTTGATATCAATTAATGGGGGAATTGTTGAACATTTCTAATTAAAAAAAGGTAAATAAACACAGTATTGAACATTGTCGATAGTTCCGCCTGTGTCCCAGAGCTGGAAGAGTCCTTATTTACGTCTTCGGATTCAGTGACTTGTTGCCTGATTTTATGTTTCTCAGCCAGATTTTGAATTCTGCAGTTGTTTCTACATTTAACATTTTGTAAGAAGCAAAGCTCCTTGAAATAAAAAAAAGAATGAAATCAAACCACAGGCTACGTGTGTGTGTACGTGTATGCGCGTGTGTGTGTGCGCGCGTGTGTGTGAGAGTGCGTGACGTGTGTTTGTATGTGTGTGTGTGTGTGTGTGTGTGTGTGTGTGTGTGTGTGTGTACGTGTGTGTGTGCGTGTGCGTGTGAGTGCGTGTGTGCGTATGTGTGTAGAGAGAGAGGGAGAGAGAGAGAGAGACAGAGAGTGCAGTGCGTGCGCGTGCGTGTCTTCATCACGTTCAACCATTGCCACCAAGTTCAACAGCAAAACGAGCAGTCGGTGAGTGGGCGTGGCCTGCGTGCAATATTGCAAAATTATCTGCACTGCGATTGGTCAGAAGGCTCCGCGGAGGGCGTGGCCCGCACGCGCCAGGTGGAAAAGTGGGAATAAGACAATTCAAAGTCTCACGTTTTTTCCCCCCTAACTCAAATCTCGTCCCGCGGACATCAGGTACGGACCCCCCCCCCCCACGCACCGTGTTGTTGACGATGAGCTGCGTGTCGTCCGCAGGCCCACGGGACGCACGCAGGACGACATGTTGGCGGTAAAGGACGCACAGTGTGAGTTATTAGTGATTTATTTCCGCCTGGTCGCCTCGGTTTGTCTGCTGCTTTCCGGCGGGAGAGGAGCGGCCGTCCGCCGGGGAGGTAAGAGTCACGTTTAATGAGGTTGGATATTGTAATTGGATTTCTGCTTGTCGCCATTTCCACGTTTGTTTTGCTTGTATTTTTAGAGTTGTTTGTAGTCCTGTTCAGCTAGACGAGGGTATATTGAAAAAACAAAGTGTTTATAAAGTTTTTATAGCGGTTTGTCACGACGTCTCCTGACGTGTTGCGTTGCAGTACCGTCTCCGTCCACTGGGGGAAGCTCTTGCTGAAGCAGTCAGATGGTCCCAATTAGGACAGTGGTCTGAGTCTTACCGTATGGTAGACCTCATGATGGGGTCTGTGGAGAGAAAAAAAGTAATGGGCAGATGGGTTTGGATTAGTTAGAAAAATATATATATATTTATATATATATTTATACATTTATAATATTTTTAGAGTCTATTTTGATTTTTTTTTTCGCAAGGCCAAACTGATGACACGACGCACACGGGCCTACCGCAAATACCCATAAACAGAAAGCATTTTGGATTCACACATTTAAACTCTTTGTAATAACCTTTTATTGTCAGGTGGGCTTTATCTTAGCCTGTCTGTGTTAAACCACAGACAGACAGACAGACAGACAGACAGACAGACAGACAGACAGACAGACAGATGGCCCCATTCAGAGCTGTAGACCCGAGAATCAAAATTACAAATTCCACAGTTTAGCCAAGGTGTGTGTGTGTGTGTGTGTGTGTGTGTGTGTGTGTGTGTGTGTGTGTGTGTGTGTGTGTGTGTGTGATCCGTCTTTGATCCGTGACAGACATTCATGTGCTCGCGCTTGTCACCGCCGCGGCCGTGATGTCAGAGATTACAGCGCGAGAACCCGATCTGTCATCCGCGCGCTCCGCTGTCGGTTAACCGTTTGATCAGAGCCTCGCGCCAGATACCCACCTGCTGGGTGTGTGTGTGTGTGTGTGTGTGTGTTGCTGAGCAGGGCTCTCTCACACATTGTAGGCCCCCTATGAGGTGTGTGTGTGTGTCAAGCATTACACCCTGTCGAGAGAGAGAGAGAGAGAGAGAGAGAGAGAGAGAGAGAGAGAGGGAGAGGGAGAGGGAGAGAGGGAGAGAGAGAGAGAGAGAGAGAGAGAGAGAGAGAGCTTGTGTCAGCAAAGTGCAAATTAAAAGTGTGGTTCAAACATGGAGTAAGGACTAAGATGAGATAATATGAGGTAAGAACCTGTAATAATGTCCATGTAAAGGGAGGGAGCCCTCTTGTATACACACATGTATATTCAGCTATTACAGCAGTACAAGTTGACAAAACAGTACAGTACGTACAGAATAAAGGAATAATATACGTTGTATACGTATATACGAATTATATACCAAATGTGCTAATGGGAACAGCTTAAAGGTCAATGTGAAAGTCCAGATGGAAAGCAACAAATGAAGGAATAAATAAACAAGTCCAACAGTGTAACATAATTCTAATGTATATTATACATTATCCATTTATAATGTAATTATAAATGTATATTGTACTTTTATACTGTTATTATTGATTCATATCAATTGAGAAATGTATGGTCAGTTATGTAACTGGGGCACAGGACAGTCTCGTGGTTAGGGTGTTTGACTCCCAGTCCAGCCAAAAAGGTTCTGGGTTTGAAGCCCGACGTCGCCGACCTGCTAACTCAAACCCTGACCAGCTCCTTAATGACTTGTATCTACAGATGAGTGATGGTGAGTCTTCTTTAGATAAGAGATAAATGACAAAACAGTAACTAGTAGGTGCTGGTGGGACGCCGTGACGTCCACCTGCTAGAGACCACAATGGTTCTGCTGGTCGTGTTATTAAAAGATCATCTGACATTGGCACGGAGCCAACCTTGAAGGGCCCCTATTTTACCACCAGGTGTGATGCTGATTAGCCATTACCAGCCAGTCAAAAATCTACCCTCTTGTGACATCACATGTGGGCGTGTCCACCCAGATGTATGATGGATAGACCAGCCTACCAGCCTATCCAGTGGTCTTGGACACTCCCACTTGTGATGTCACTAGAGGGTAGATCTTGACTTTGATATTTGACTGGCTTGTAATGGCTAATCAACATCACAACTGGTGGTACTTTACCACCATGGGATGTTTGTTGGATTAGCCATTTCAAGCCACTTCCACATCTGCCCTATAGTGACATCATATGTGGTAGTCTCCACCCAGATTTATGATGGATAGATCAGCCTAGTTAGTACAGTCCACTGGGTAGGCTGGTAGGCTGATCTTTCAATCATACTTCAAGGTGGACACCCGAGTCATGTGACCCCAGAGTCAAACGAGGCAATTTATCATGTCAGCAAGACAAATGTGTCACGCACACGCCTCTTGAATCACCGTCTCATCGTCTCGGCGGTTGCCGTGACGGCAATGACATGCCGTCCATCCCCAATCCATCCGGCACGGCGACCTATGACCTTGGCTCTCAAAACGATGATGTCACCTACGTAAAATGAAAGCGAGTCCGCGCGGTAATGACGTCGCAGGGGTCAGATGAAGGGGTGTTGCGTTACACCGTAAACGTTCTGCAAACGTTCGTTTGTGACAGCTGGAGTGCTAAGAAAACATCCCTGGTAAAGTTATACCTCTGTTGGGTAAGCGATACCTCCGTTTAAACGTATTAGCCTTGATTACAATGTGCTGTGTTTTCAGTGTTTGCGTGTTTTGAAGTGTAGTCTGTTTGGGCGCGCGCACACAGACACAGAATATCTGGATTAAAAAGCGCCGTGAAACATCTGAACCTAACCATCCAAGAGAACAGTCCTTTCATCATAGCTGTGATTCTCAGAGACTCATTTCTTTGTAGATAAAAAAAACAGCAGATAAGAAACCCTGTAACCAGCTCGCGCTATATAATTATCCTCATCTCTGGAGAGTTTCTTCAAATAACAGGAGTCTGTCGTTCTCTGTCTGAGACCATTCGAGCTCTGTTCTGATTGGCTCCCTCTTCACACTAAACTGACTTGGGCCGTATCCATACTGCACTTCACTTTTCTGTGTTTTTTTGTGTGCATATTTAAGACCACTTTCAAAACACTCTGTTTTCACAGGAGATTGATGTTTTCTTACGGATCCACTTTGGGAAAGCATCTTCTAAAATGTGGTTTTCTAGTGGACAAAAAGGTATTTTATAATTCAGACGCAGGGCCAAAGAGGAGGAAGATGCCCTAACCCCTACCTGATTGTTAATGTATCTAAAAATAATCTCTCTTGGATAAAATCTCTTTGGATAAAAGTATCTGCTAATAACTAAATAACCAACCATATCTCGGTCAATCCACAGTAAAGCAGCCGGTTAAAAGAAAAGTGGCAGTTTGGTTGCCACGGTGACGTTCAGGGTTAGATCAACACAGTCTAACGCTCGTAAACACCTTAATACTTTAATAGTTTGATGTTAAATAAAACGTAAAATAGGCCAACACAAACCATGCACTCTTAACACACACACACACACACACACACACACACACACACCAACTGCCAAGCTAAACAAGCCCTTGACTTCTGTGGCAGAGTTGGAAACAGGAATGTTAATGTATATTTTGTTTTTAAGGCTTTAGGCGTCACAACTCTTTTGCAACTCTTTGCAAAAAAATGTGTTATTTTACTTTTGTTATTTTATTGTTTCGTGAAGTAAGTCGTTTGGATCAGGGCTACCTTGGTGACAAGTGGGCCACATTTATAGAAAAAAAGGAAATGACACTGTCTGCATTCACCAAGGCTTGTTTTAATAATTCGACACGTAGGCCACCTGTTTACCTGATTTCGATATCGATTTGATTAATAATAAATAATACCACATGAAAATCTGTTAATCAGAGTAGTGTTGCATGTCGTCCTCCCAGTCCGTGGTGATATTTCACCAAAAACAACATCATTAAAGCGGCTCGTGAGGTCAGCGTAATTACGCGCATAGCTGATTCCAGAGCAGATCCGGTCATTGCGTAAGCCGCAATACTCCTAAAGCCGTGTTGGGTTACAACTGCCTTGAGTCAACCCTTCATAGTCAAATATTTATCTTCTCCCAGTGGGGAAATTAGGAAATATCTCAGGGTCATGCTCTCGCAGGACAGGGAAAGATTTGAATATATCTACTAAATCGTCTCTGTACCTGTGAGTGAGCTATAGGGTTAACATTCCTGGATAGCTTTCCTGGAACCAAAGACCCTTCCTCACTAACGCTACAATACCTTACTGTAATGGTTAGGCAGCGTATCTTCACTACGTTGGTCAGGTGGCATTTTATGCTGGGAGAGTCTTTTTGGAGTGAAACACTGTTTATAAATGTTTGTAAAAGTAGTGAATAGGATATGATACCACAGTCGTGTACCGTAGAATCAGGTAATTTAACCCTCGCACCACTGGCATAGCAGGACTTTGAACGCAAGGTCTTCCTTGTTATAAACTTGTGTTATAGGCTAAAATTGTGTTTATAGACTTGACTCACTAACAAGGAGTCTCCACTATAGAGATAAGGTATAGAATGGGTTATTGCTCCCCTCCCAGTCTGTTTTTTGTTCATGCTCTTTAAATAAATGTATAAAACATAAAAACAAAGATGTACCTAAGATATACCTTGATGTGTTTACCAGAACTTGAGCAGAAAATAACAAATTAACGTTAAGATTGTCTGTGTTGTTAAAAACGGAGACCGAAACCAAAGCAGAAAAACCCAGAGATTTGTTCGGTTTTGTCAAGCAAAGACGGACACAACGTAAACCAGACAAACTGCTGGGCTAACGGTGATCCTGGTGAAAGACTGTACCCTTCATGTACAACTGTATGAAAGGCTGTTACCAAGGTTACGACTCAGTTTCTCTGCTTGACATGGCATCCGCATAATGTTTGGATTAGCTGTTGGGTTGTAAACAGCTAGGACCGCAGCTTATGGTTGCCAGTGATACAGAAACAGTTACGATGCACCTTCTTTCTCATGACTGGTGCATTGAATTGTACAAAATAATCATCTTTCCGTCCATTCCTCTCTCCGTCTGTCGGTCTGTCGCTCCATCTCTATAATGATATCTTGTAATCTTATTGAATGAACAAGTTGAGTGGAAAGGTGTCTCTTCTCCACACTAGTGTTCGCCTCCCTGTGAACTCTGACAACACAAGAAGACAGAACTGTGCTGTTTTAATGGCTTCCATGTGTTGGTACCATGCCTCTCGCATCTTGTCCTTCCCTCATCCTCCTGCTCCTCCTACTCCCGCTCCTTATCTTGAGAACACATGTTCTCAAGATGGCCGCGTTCTCCCTCACCTGGACACGAGGCAATATTTCACGTCTGACAAGCTGTACACCTGCACTTGACTTTGGTTTCCCCCCCAGAGTCAGTCTGGGCAGGAGAGTCTAGTCTAGAGGTTATGGACCCACAGTGTCCACAATCTACCCGTGTGGCTGCTGTCATAAATGATGATTTCTCTTCATCTCACATCTGTTTTCATGTCGCTGAGGTCCTCCAAAATAATCCAGACTTCGGCTCCCATTTCCTGATAGTTTGTAGGGCTTAAGGCTGTGAATGTATTATTATATTTTAATGTATTTAATCATCAGCATTTAAGTTATTTGAAAAATATATCAAAATGTATACCCCCATATTCTAGTTTCAAATGTATACCTCATATTGCTAGTTGCAGTATATTAGATATTTGGTGCCTGGTGTGTGCTGGGGGTGGGCAACCAGAGGTCACCAGGTCAAAGTGTAGCGGTCACGCTGGGGAATTTATGGGTTAGGGCCTCAGTTTGGCATTCCTTTATCTGCTGTAACACACTGCTAGCAGTGGCAGATGAAGTTATGAATTAAGTTAATGTACAGCGAGCAGGTCATTATGGCAAATTATCTTTTCTGTCATTTTGTCTAACTCACTTCTCGATCCCGATTTGTTATTCTTATTCTTTTGATATTTGAATGTCTCATCTGATTAACAAAGTCTTATTTCCCTTATATATTGCTCATGTATATTATGATTGTCTAAAACGTGAAAAGTGCTCTATCAATAAAATGCATTATTACTCTTATTTCCAATCTGTTGGCAGTACCATATCAAGCCAATCAGCTGTGTTGGTGATAAGACGGAGCTGCATGCGATCAGTGTGTTGTTCCTCTTGTGTCCACAGAGACGGTGGACGTGTTGGCGAGGTTCTCGCTGGCTGTGGCCAGCGCCACCAACGCCAGCGTGACCGTGGACGAGTGTCGTTCCACGCTCCACATCGGCCAATACGCCTCGCTCACCCTGCCCACCCAGCAGGTGGTGGGACCAAGGTACCGATTGTCACTCTAGTCGTAGCTATCACAAGGTTTATGTAGGAGGTGGGATAGTATAGCGTTGAGGGTGTTTGACTCCAAGCTGACTCCTAAGTTTATCTGTAGGCAACATGCCCCTAACCCCTACCTGCTCCTTAATGACATGTACCTGTACTGTCTGACCCCTACCTGCTCCCTAATGACATGTACCTGTACTGTCTGACCCCTACCTGCTCCCTAATGACATGAACCTGTACTGTCTGACCCCTACCTGCTCCCTAATGACATGTACCTGTACTGTCTGACCCCTACCTGCTCCCTAATGACATGTACCTGTACTGTCTGATCCCTACCTGCTCCCTAATGACAGGTACCTGTACTGTCTGACCCCTACCTGCTCCTTAATGACCTGTATCTGTATGGTAAATGGACTGCATTTATATAGCATTTTTACAATACAAAGCTTTACAATTATTGCCTCCCATTCACACATTCATACACACATTCATACACCGACACCGGCGGTGTCAACCATGCAAGGCAGCAGCCAGCTAGTCAGGAGCAGTTAGGGTCAGGTGCCTTGCTCAGGGATCGAACCAGACAAACCGCTCTACCTCCTGAGCCACTGCCGCCCTTTATTCTGTATTCTGAAGTCACTGTAATTCGCCTGGATAAAAGCTTATGCTATATTGCTAAATTAATGAATAGTAATAGTCGTAAATAGTAATGATTTGATGAACGCTTGGTAATAAAGTGCATTAGAGATTTGATTAGACAAGGTTAGATAAAGTTTTGGATACAATTAACTGTAGTTTAATCCATACGTACAATGTATTATAATAAACCCCTTTTTATGTGTCTTCTCCATGTTTCTTATATTTCATTGCGTGCATTTCTTTGCATCCATTTGTTGATAATGGGTGTTTACGTACATGTGTTTGGTGTGCGCTCCTCCTCTGCAGCTTTGCGGAGGAGTTCAGTTTGCTCATGGAGGTCCTCAGCTGGCAGAGGGGGGAGGAGAGCTCCCTGGTGACGCTGCTCGACTACAACCTTCACCTCCACCTCCAGGTCCGCCTTGGACCCAGCTCCCTCACCTACACCTCCACCCAGCACCGAGACTACGAGTACGTCTCGATACCTCACCCCCATACCCCTATACCGCCACCACCAGCACCACCACCACCCCCAACACCACAATCTACACCATCACCTATACCACCACCTACACTATTGTGTTAAATGTTCCTGATTGTGTTAAATCTTCTAAAATGTAAAGCACTTTGAGCTGCATTCTGTGTATAAAAGGTGCTATACAAATAAAGTTTATTATTATTATTATTATTATTATTATTATTATTACACCACCCCCACCACTACCTACACCACCACCACCTATACCACCACTACCTACACCACCCCCACCTATACCACCCCCGCCACTACTTACACCACCCCCACCTATACCACCACTACCTACACCACCCCCACCTATACCATCCCTACCACTACTTACACCACCCCCACCACTACTTACACCACCCTCACCACTACCTACACCACCACCACAGTCTACACCACCGCCACCTGCACCATTACCGCCTACAACAATAACGCCACCACCACCATTACCACCTACACCACCACCACCTATACCAACACCACCACCTACATCACCACCATCTCCTCTAGCACCACGTCTCCCCCAAACCACCACCACCTCCTCCAGAACCACCCCTTTGCCAATGCCTTCACCACTATTCTAATATACGTACCGTATATTAATGTACTATTCTAGTAAGGATACTGTGATATGTGGAGTGATATCTGTTTCTGCTTTTCATTCGGTGTGTCTGTGCACTCTTCAGTGTGCTGACGTTCTGGCATGTGGTGCCCATCAGTGGTGTGGGAGACCATTGTCGGACATTCATTGGTTACCGCTGTTAATTACACAGCTTTTTTTGAATACTTTTATTTCTGAATATTGGGCCGCTGCTATAAATAACGCTAATAATGCTATTTCCTATGTCCGCTATTACTGCACAATTAATTTTTAGCGGAAGCTATAAATCACTTTTAAATCAATAAAATCATTTTCAGTTGATGTTTTGTCTCAAATTATGGATTTCCGTGTAATAAGTGGAATAATGTGCTTCAGGGTGATTCAAGATAATGCATCATCCTGTCTGGGTTTATTCATTTTCTTTGATTAAGTTTATTACTTACTTACGTTATTACTTAACGTTCAAGGTTATTATTGACGTTCCTATGTTTTCCAGTATAAATAAACCTTGTGTAGGGTGGGACCTAGTGCAGTCTTGCTCTCCCACCAGAGAATGCCTGTACCCAAATTCGTATTAAACTGCAAATCTACATGTCGCAGTCTTCTCAGTCTGAGAGCCTTCAACTTCATCTGAACTGAGCAGAATAATCCCCTTTTTCACCAAGCTTGATCTAAACTCTTTCGTTCTGATCCGTGCTTTAATGCTCACCCAGGTTCCCGGTGGGAGATCTGCACGATGGCCAGTGGCACCGGGTGTCTGTGGCCGTCTCTGTGTCAGGGCTGGAGGTGTACGTGGACTGCAGCCGGGTGGACAGGGTGGACTGGGCGTACCGCCGCCAGGACATCAGCACCCAGGGCCTGGTGATACTCGGGGGCATCCTGGAGAGCTTCGAGACGCCGTTTGAGGTGAGGTGGGGGCCGACGCCGGACACCACGGTGGTTGGGGCTGGGTATCGCCACTGATTTCCCACCACTGTGCCCAAGACAAATTTCCCCTTGGGAACAATCAAGTTTACTCTACTCTACTCTACTCTGTCAGTTACAATACCAATTTTGCCTGGATATGAAAGGGATTCGTATGCTGTAAATTGTGCAAGGAACCCTCTAACCTGGTGCATTGTAAAATATATTAATCTTTACATTGACCCCAAAGCAGTTACATTAATGTACTTTTTATTTAACATGACCAACACACTACAGTCAACACAAAATAGTGCAAGTTGTGCGACGCTACAGACTCTACAGTCAGTGAGAGTGACCAGATAAGTGTGATAAGGCATATATTAAAAGATCGATCTCTGGATTTTATGAATCGATATCGGATCATTCAAATGAATATCAATTGGAATTGGAAAATCTTTCTCTTTTTTTGTACCCAACGCGAATGGCATGACACAGCTGGAGTTGAACGTTAGACAGCACACTTTGTCCGCTGAAAACGAAAGAAAGAGAAAGACGTAGTAGTTCATTATAGTATGTTAACTAACACTATTTGCATTTAATGTTCTGTAATTATGAATAATCATACTTTATGTGATTTATTTTTGTATTACATTCAGCCTAGCTGCTCATTATGTCTTCCCTGTACTTGTGTATTTGTGTTGTTTGTGGTCTACAATATCCACTTATGTTGTCCATTACTGTGTGAGGGACTAGGGTTTTTTTCTGGAAAAACACATTCCCTATATCCCATGTTCAGTGTGAAATATGAGCTACCTGTCCTCGGGCATGGGAAGTAGCAATAGAACAGTCTATAAAGTATTCTCCCATCATGCACCTCTCCCAGCGGACCGCAGGCAGAGTGTGTCTGATGAGGGGGGGGGGGGGGGGGGGTTGAAAGGTGACCTCTGACCCCTTGGCGCCGTGTCTCCAGGGTGCGATGAGGCAGCTAACCCTTGTGATGGGGGACCCCGACGCAGCCAGACACCACTGTACTCTTCACACGCCTGGGTGTCCACGCCCCACCAACAGTACCCCCAGAAAAGAGCTCTCACATCGGGTAACACACTCAGCCCCCCCACCCCCGGGGCCTGGATGTCACACGTTTCTCTACACATGACCTCAACGCTCACCTTCTGTCAATGTAGCAGCTGTTGCCTTTTCTTCCTATTTTTCCTCTTCTTGTGCCGTTTCAGTTTCACATCATGCGAAATGAACACTGTAATATAAAGTGTGCACATTTACTATAACAAATTATTTGCATGTGAATGTTTTGCATGCGTAGAATGATACACAATGTTCGTACATTTATTTTTGTTGAACTCTTAAAGTACAACAGAACATATGTGCAGGGCTCATACATGGCGACCTCACATCGAAACGACTGCCTCCATTTTGTAAGCATAGGAGCACTGGAATGTTATTTATTGTGTTGGCAGTCATGTTTTTTTTGTCGTGAAATTAATCATGAATTAATCGTGAAATTGTTTGTCATTGTTGGGAGACATTGTTGTGTTTGACACTGCCACATAGTTTCTCATGCCTTTTTGTCTAAGTGTTTAGCGTTGTAGTACTTTGCAAAAGTATTGCTGAAAAGCTCTTTTTGAAGTTCATTTGATTGACCTCAAGTTTCAGTGTGATATTTAACTTCACAAAATGTCTGCGCTCTCTTCTCTGGATGTGTTGGTTCAGGACATCGAGTCGTTCTCCGGCGCCTTCAGCAGCGGCGGCGGTGATGTTTCCAACACGGCGGAGGGTTCTGCCGACGGCGGAGACGGCCAGCTGGTGAGTCGAACCCTCTGGGTCTGCTGATACATGGCTGACGGCAGGCTGACGTAGTCGAAGGCTGGGTGATTTAGTCTGGACTGGTTCTGCCCTGACCCATAGCTCCAGAGGGGATAGGAGTACTGGGGGGGAGGGGGGCGGGTTCTGGTGGACAGTTCTGAGCACCGTGACACAGAGCAGACAATAAATACATTTAGTGGTGACGCAACGGCGGAGTTCCTCAGAAGAAGAAACACTTCACTCATTTATTCCCTACACATTTTGCTTTCTCTACTAATCTGGAACGACAGCAATTGATTAAAAACTCTGTGTGTGTGGTGGTGGGGGGGGGGGGGGGGGTGTTTCTGTAAGGGACAGTGTTGAAAGATGTGCTGGTTGACATGAATATTCCCTGGAGGGGCGGTTATAAGAGAAGGATCTCACGTTTGTCAGTTATCGTGTTTCTTTCTGTTGCGTGTTTCACATTAATATTATAGTTGTTCTCAGTCTCAACAATGTAAACAAAGACCAGATGTACATTCCTCTGCCCTGTCTGTAACAGTAACGGGCTCGAGGGACCTGGGACCTCTGGCTTAGTTTAACACAAGTTGTTGTGTCGAGATTTAATGTAATGTTATCAAATCAAAATTCACGTTGAGTTCAAATGCATAGCAAAAAAAGATTCAAATATAAATATTATGTGTAGCCTCAAAGTGGCATAGTACCCCTGTTAAGAAATGTGGTTCCATTGATATTCATCCATTGCTAATAGATGGATAGTTACTTTATTCATCGTCAAAAGAAAATTATGTTTGTTTACAGCAGTTGTTTTAAATGTTCAAACTATATAAAAAAAAATGTGTGTTTAATATATCAACTGATCATTTTATTATTACAATATTAGGCTGTAGGACTTTTTCAACAGCAATCCTTCAATATATGATTTGATGTAATGTGTTGTACAAGTAGTACAATTGATTAGTGTGTTCAAACAGATGTGTATAAAATCAACTGTTTGGTAAAATGTTCATTACTAAGCAGATATTAGAGATAAAAAATATAATAAAAAATGAAGTCAGGAAATGTCTCCGTATCGTCATGACCTGGTCAGCAATGAACACGTGAGCACTATGAACATATGTATTAATTAAAAACAGAGATGACAGCATTTTTGACAGAAATACCCAAATTACAGCTGTGCTGACCAAATCAAAATACAACAGAACTGAATTGCAGTGTATATGCATTGTTTGTGAATTGTGTGTGTATGTATGTATGTATGTATGTATGTATGTATGTATGTATGTGTGCACACACTTTATTTAACGTATATAATCCTGGGGTGCTGTTGGACTGTGACTCACAGCTGACCCTGAGGATGGTGGTTCATCTTTTTGTGTGAGGGTTGTGTTGGGTTGAGAGTTCAAAGGGGAACTATCTACTACATGTTTAGACAAATCTCTACTCGGTGGCACGATTGTCTTTCACATTTCTGTAAATGTCTAAAAGCTTTAGCGGGAGGTAAAAGGAGACAAACGTATTAAATAAACATTTAAAACGTTATCAGCCATTTTCATTCTCCAGCAGTCTTGCTCTAAACATTCAGATACACTGCAATTCAGTTCTGTTGTATTTTGATTTGGTCAGCACAGCTGTAATTTGGTTATTTCTGTCAAAAATGTTGTCATCTGTGCTTTTTTTTAACATGTTCATAGTGCTCAGTGTTAGCAACTTGCATCTGAGTTGTAATCCTGCTATTTCATGACAAATTAAATTTTGACAATGGCTTGTCCTGAAAACTAACTAACTAGCTTTTTTATGGCAACAGATGCTTGTTGCATCTGATGATGCACATGTTTGTTTTGAAGAGAAAACTCAATAGTCTGATTTTATTTAATCTTTATATTCAACAATGTTACACTTATGATTAGAATGTGAGTGAATAGCATTGTACTCCTTGCAGGCCCTTTTCAAGGATTTAATTAATACCTTAACATGAAGTAATACTATTTAATCCATGTAGCATTATTCCCTTTTATTATATGATGTTGGCATCTTCTTTGAACCTGTACACCTGGAAGCCACAGCGAGCTGTTTGGAGTACGTTACCTCAAATTCATCTGCCGTCTCTCGTCTCTCATCTGCCGTTTCTCACTCGGCAGGAATAAGCCCTCTAACGAACCGGCGTTGGCCCAGAGCAGAGGTTGTTCTCTCTACTTGTACACTGCCTGTCCCAACAGAGTAGTGTTTACTTATCTCTATACTTGTACTGTCAAAGTAGTATTTCATTATCTTTGTAAGGTATTGTTTCTGTGTCATTACCAGTCTTTTCCTATCATCGCCGACCGCACCGCTTTCTCCTCGTCTTGTCTCGCTATCCCAAACTCCGTGCGGCTTGTCATTTCACCGCCACCAACCGCAGCACAAGGGTCAGACGGTGACACGGGAAACAACCCCGGATTATACCAGGAAAATAAACAGGGCAATGAGGTAACTCTCACTTGTCCAACAAGATGGAAGGTTCACTTTGCTTGTGAACTACAGTACACCAGCTCTAAGCACTGTCTCTGCATCACAAACACAAACCACATGCTGGATAACCACATGCTGGCCCCCAATATGGCTGCTGTTGACAGTGACAGTTTGTTTAGAAAGAGACACAAGTGTGTATTTACGATCGGACTCGGAGCCATGTGTTTGTCTATTGGTTGCCTTTTTAGGTTAACACGTGTAGGGGGTCAGAGAAGCTGTGATGTAGATAAACTCCCCGATGTCCACCGCCGCCGCTTACCGCTGTCGTTCCACACCGTTGCCGTGGTTACTCGTTATTTAGACCTTAACCGGCGCCGTAAGTAGGGCAACCTTGGTGAGACCGAGGCGTAGTGCTTTCCTCCAAACACACACTTCTCTCACCTCCAGCGCTGGGGATAGGGAGGGTGAGGCAGGGGAGAATAGGGTGAGGCAGGGGAGAATAGGGGGAGGCTGGGTTGAGGATAGTGAGGCTGGGAAGGGTTTGAGGTTGTGGCAGGATGGGAGAGAGGCTGGCTTGAGCAGGGGAGGGTGGGGCTGAGCAAGGGTGTGTGTGTGTGTGTGTGTGTGTGTGTGTGTGTGTGTGTGTGTGTGTGTGTGTGTGTGTGTGTGTGTGTGTGTGTGTGTGTGTGTGTGTGTGTGTGTGTGTGTGTGTGTGTGTGTGTGTGTGTGTGTGTGTGTGTGTGTGTGTGGGGCTGTGCTGGCATTAGAAGCCAGGTCGGGACGTCAGCTAACTGTGGTGCTACTGTACTGGGGTGGTTTCAGTGGGAGGGGCCCGGGAGAGGGCAGTACAGTGGGGTGTAGAGCCCAGCGGCACCACAGCTGAGCTGGGACACACTGGAGCCATGTGGGTCCTGTTAGACCTGCTTCTGGTCTGCCTGCTGCTACAGGACCCGCTCTGCCTCGCTGGAACACACACCGGCAGTCAGGCGGTAGGTGAAGGGATGGATGAGAGATGGATGGAGGGATGGATGCTGTTGTCAAGGTGAAATTGCATTGTCAGGGGCGAGACTGTCAAACACTGGCCAGTTTTGTGTTTTTTTTCTGTTATGTAGAAATGATTGCGTTAGCCTGATGGTAGTTGTGTATTTTTAGATTGATCTCAGGGAAGGGTTTTGCTTAATTTTCCGCCGTGTGTCAATCAAGCGTTAAATGCCTATGATGTATTATTTTATCATTAGTATTTCATTAAGGAAAACAAACTAATAATTTCCAGTCTGTCACAGATAGGATGACTAGCCTATTTACTAAGGGGTTGTAGGTTTGATTCATATGGTTGGCAGCAGTTGGTTATGGTTCCTACTATGGTTTCACTCCTCGAGGTGAACTGTTTCTGCTGCTTCAGTAACCTGATAGCACGGCATGCTACGCCCGGGACACACACTTATTAGCTCCCCATTCGCCTTCGCGTGGTTCCTCCTTTTAGTTTGTCATGCTTCTTCTCGGCATACAATTCCTGGTTTTGTTTGTTCGTGAAATTGCTCTTTAAGGTGTGTCCAGGCTTCCTCTCGTACTGCATGGTCTAGTGGTTGGGGTGTTGGGCTCTCAGAGGAAAGGTTCTGGGTTCGATTCCGCAGCGCATCCTAGAGCAAGATGTCTGACACCTACCTGCTCCTTCATGACTTTTATCCGAGTTCGCTGTAAGTCTCTGGATAAAAAATGATCTGCTGTGATGACTAGAATATAGACATCAGTCTCTATCTTTCTCATTTATGGCTTTTCTTCTTCTCTGCCAGTTTTCAGTACGATAGTATTTTCTTCAGATGTGTATTTAATTGGTTTACTATATATTTTATTGTATGCTCCTGCCGTCTTGGTCTTGGTCAGGTCTCTCTTGTAAAGGAGATGTTTAAAGACCTGGTTCTAAAAAGGCTAATTAAAAACCATTGCTGCAGATCCAGAGGTACCTGCAACCTGAGGGGGACTTCTGGCCCTCACAGCGGTGTCCAGTTACCCCCTACTGACCTCACGTGCACATCCCTGCACGTGAGGTCTGCACATCCATACACACTCATAAAGGAAGAGCATCACTGTGGTATTGATATTAATAACTAGTACAATGTTAGTACTCCAGGTTATTCAATTGAAAAGATAAATATCGACCATTATGTATGTGAAGGAACAGGGGTGTTGGGTAATATGGCCTGTGAAACCCTTTGAGTCTGTAACTGAATTTCACATTCAAGAACAGTATTACACATTTCACAGGCTTAATTTGATCAGCCAATCAGAACACTCGTATCATAATTGATCATAGGTTGACATGCTGGGTGACGAGTTTGAACAGGTTTGCAGGTCACTGTCTTACAGAACCAGTTATAACCAGTACAGTTAGACCGGTTCTAACCAGTACAGTTAGACCAGTGCTAACTGGTACTAACTAGTACAGTTGAACCAGTTCCAACTGGTCTTAACCAGCCCTTACTAGTCTTAACCATTACAGTTAAACCAGTCCTAACCAGTACAGTTAAACCAGTCCTAACCAGTACAGTTAAACCAGTCCTAATCAGTACATTTTTAACCAACCCTAACTGTTCTTAACCAGTACAGTTAAACCAGTCCTGACCAGTATAGTTAGACCAGTTCTAAAGGATTTTAACCAACTCTATATACTATAGTTGAAACAGTACAACCCTGTACAGTTAAACCAGTCCTAACCAGTACAGTTAAACCAGTTCTAACCAGTATAGCTGAACCAGCCCTAACTGGTATTGACTTGTACAGTTAAACTAGTCCAAACCAGTCTTAACGAGTACAGTTAAAATAGTCGTAACCAGTACTGGTAAAAGTCTTAACCGGGAAAAAAGTTTTAACCAGTACATTTAATAACCAGTCCTAACCAGTACTGTACAGAACTGACCTGTGTGGTGCAGTACAGGGCTAAACAGGTAGTAACCAGTGTGTTACTGCACTGTGTACGATACAGGGCTAAGTGCTACAGTTGGTGGTTGTTGGATGGGAGTGTTACGTTAGTGTTTGCTCTGCTATTTCTGCTCCTGATGACGTGTGATTATTCAAGCAGCGCGGCCTCCTCCTCTTCCTCCCCCTCTTCCTCCTCATATAAAACATTTGGTTGTCCTGCTCCTGGGTACGCTCTGCCACTATCAACACTGTAGAGACAGACCCTTGCACAGTAGCAGTATAAGCAAACTCTCTCTGTCTGTCTCTCTCTCTCACTGTTTGTCTCTCTGCCTGTCTGCCTGCCTCTCTGTCTGTCTCTGTGTCTCTCTGTGTGTCTCTCTCGCTCTGTGTCTGTGTGTCCATATGTCTCTCTCTCTCTGTCTGTCTCTCTCACTGTCTGTCTTTACCTGTCTGTGTCATG
Organism: Merluccius polli; assembly: GCA_030340625.1. Lineage (NCBI taxonomy): Eukaryota > Metazoa > Chordata > Actinopteri > Gadiformes > Merlucciidae > Merluccius > Merluccius polli. The sequence continues at coordinate 30,938 of JAOPHQ010004304.1, read as the reverse complement.
TATCTTCGTCTGTTGGTCTCTGTACCTGTTTGTCTCTCTACCTGTCTGCCACTCTCTCTGTCAGTCTGTGTGTCTCTCTCTGTCTGTGCCTCTCTCTGTCAGTCTGTGTGTCTCTCTCTGTCTGCTTATTGCCATGAGAGTTGACTTGACAGTCCGCGTTTAAGCAGAATTGTTAAGACTGTGTGTGTGTGTGTGTGTGTGTGTGTGTGTGCGCGCTTCACACCTGTGCGGCTCCAGTTCTCATAAACTCTCAGGTGATTATTCAGAACTCCCCTCGAGACTTGGAGTATTGACCTTTGAGACAAGAGGTGTGATGTGTCTGTGTCTGCATTTTTGTGTATGTGTGTGTGTGTGTGTGTGTGTACATGTTTCTTCAAGTTCTCAGTGAACTTCACCCTAGTTGTGTGTGTGTGTGATAATATTGGTCACCTGAAAAGCACCAAAAACTGTTTAAAGGTAAACTTTACTAAACCATAAAACGGTTCCTCTTCCCTCGTTTCCCAGAATCCATTGCTACAGAGCGTTCCTGTCGAGGTCACCCATGACGGCTCTCTCAAACCAGAGACCGGCTTCCCAGTGGTCGAAGAAACCAACTTCCTCTACGAAGACAGGGGGCGTTTTAACACTAAACTCCCCGAGGTCATCCAGACCTCTGGCGGAAACATCGGAAAAGACCCATGGGAGACATTCAGGTCGACGTCGGACACGACCACGCACGACATCATCGAGCTCGATGGGAAAACGCAACGCCAGCACAACAACGTCAGCTTCTACGCGGAGGAACATGTGATCCCGTCTGTGAAAGCCGTCTCTCCGGACCGCATGGATATCGCGAGCATGATTGGTTCCCATTCCCAACTGACGACAGCCAATGACGGCACAGTTGTGCGAGGGCCTATTCAGCGAGGAGACCCCGTACCTGCAGTGGTGGAAAAAGAAGGGGAAGTGATCGTCGTCGGTTCTGATAACAGGAAGTACCGACTCCTGGCTGGACCTCCTGGCCCGGTCGGACCATGGGGAAAAAGAGTGGGTTTCTTTCCTCTACTCTCTCTCTCTCTCTCTCCCTCTCGCTCTCCGTTCAGAACGGTTGAACAGATAGCTTTTGTTACTGTCCATGAATGACTCAAGCCATTAGAAACGGCATAAAAACACACGCAGGATGTAGGACATTAATTTCCCCTGCCTGGTGAATTATGTCATGGCCACATCTCCCATCCCTGCTCTATAATCAGGCCTATATTTGGTTCTAAGTGGAGGTTGCTGTTGTGTTGTGCAAACTAAACCACATCAGCACGTATGACTCTGCCCTCGGTTCACATCCACTTAGAGAGATGACGGGGCCAAACAGGAGGAACTGTTTAAAGACGCAAAAAGCTAGTAAGACGCCACGGGGGCAACAGTGACCCTTCTCTTTCCTAGAGATGCCTTGTAGCCGCTGCCAGCCGCCGCCCGGCGGTGCCAGGCAAGCCGCTAGGCGAGCCGCGAGGCTGTTAGCATGTGGTCGCTCTAGCTCACTGGCTCTCTGTCTCCGCAGGGATGCGCCGGGGGAGAGGGCGACCTCGGCTTCACAGGCGACAAGGTAAGATGTGTGGTGGTGGTGGTGGTGGTGGTGGTGTGATGTTTCAGTGCTCGTATTTTTTTATGACGTTGAAAATAAGGATATGAAAACGTGGAATACATCAAGGAATAAGATGGAAAATTTGACTTTGAAGAGACGTTGGCCCCATTCAAGCCCAGAGTGATTTTCAATGAATGGTTAACGGTAGGAAATTCAGTAGGCGAGATGGAACAGGATCACACATTAACACAGTCATTTTCTTTTCCTCAATGGCCCGACAATAATGGGTCTTGAACACATCAAAAGTGTCCTGTCTTCCAAGCCTTACATGTATATTGCAGTTTTATTGTCGTGGAAACGGGTGTTTGCCCTGTGTGTTTCAGGGCTCCCAGGGGTTTCCAGGACTGGAGGGGCGGAGAGGGGAGCCGGGACCTCCCGGGCCTCCAGGACTGCCCACCCTGTACCTCAGTAGGAACACTAAAGACGACTGGGCCGCTTTCTCTGTACGTGGGGCAGGTTTGGATCACTTGACCGCTTTAAACATCGAAAAGGCCAATTCATAGTCCAGCAACGCCTTACACAACTCGAGCGCTTGGGGTCCGCGGCAATGAAACGACGCCAGACACGTATACTAGCTATATTAGCGTGAAAAACTCCTTTTTTTTTGTGACCGCATGTACCTTGCGTTGGCATACCGGTGTCACACAAAGCATGGCTCGACATGAGACTCTCTCATCGAGACACTCTTGCTGTGAATATGATATGCACCTTCCTGTATGCACCTCATCTATGATGTATCCGGTGCATATTTGTCAAACATGTACATGAAGTATACATATTTAAAAAAAAAAAAGTATACATATTTAAAAAAAAATAAGACACATTTCATATGGCACAGGAAGCACAAAAAAAACTAAACGACAAGCAAGGATTGTGGGAAATGTATTCTTTGAGTGCGGCTTGGTACGGCTGGACTACGAAAGGCTAGAGTCTGCAGACTGTCCATCCGAACTATGTACGTTCTGCGTAGTAACTAGTGAACTATGAATTGGCCTTAACTCTCCTCACTTCCCCTGTTGCTCACTGTCCTCACTGTCCCTCTTGCTGCTGCATAATTTGTTTGCGTTTATATGTTGGATGACTACATAGAAGCCTGTCTAAAGTGTGTCTCTAAGAGAGTTTCCCTCCTTGCTCAAGTCAGACCTGGAACAGTTACTGAAGAAGATCCACCGTGGTTTTCTAGCTAGTTATTATCTAAAGGGTAACCAAACACTAAAACCTACCCACAGACTACAGCCCTAGAACGATTACACGATGCCCGTTTCTGATTGGTTCATATTGGTGCCGGGTGACATCATCTGGCGCTGATTTCAGCCAATCGGAAGGAGTGATTGTAATGATGTTGGTGTTGGATTCATCTAGAAAGGATGAGGCTTTGGCCTTGCTCACTGGGTCTTGGGTTTGGTCAAATAATTGGCATAACATTAATAACACCATTCTTTCAGCCTTTTAGCAATTCAAGATTTAAAAGAAAATGGAAACAACCATTTCTGATCCCTTCTGTTTCATTCTGTTAGTGGTCCTTCAACTCTTTGAGTCATCTGCCTCCATCACTAAGTCATTTAAAAATCTAATAATGACCATCTGATAACTAGACTATTATCAAAACCCATCTGAAATCTAGAGTAAAGTATACCATCAAAACTCTGAGGCTCTTCACTCACTTAATTTTGTGTGACATCTGTGAACTTCATAACAGTGAAATGCTCCCAGTACCTTGAAGTTACCGGGTTCGATCCCCAATGTCAGTGGTCTTCCTGTAAGCCTCCTTGAGCAAGATTAACTCCAACCCCTACCTGCTCTGTATCTAAACAAATTCACTGTGAACCACTTTGGGTTAAAGCGTCTGTTGAATGACTAAAAGGTCAAATAAATAGCAGTAAAATCAGTAAAACGTCTCTGGATCTGACCTCACACGCTGCTGCGTCTCCCTCCCGTGTGTTTGTTCCAGGTATTATACACATATACACAACGAGACCCCCCACCCTGACACCCACCCTGACACCCGATGCCACCCATGGTCACCCCACTAACCACAACCTCTTCAAACACCCCGTAACCACACACACACATCATAGACCCACCACCACTACCCCACCCCACCCCCCCTCCCCACCACCACCACCACCCCCCCCCCTGCTCCTCGCGTCAGTCCTCTCTCCTGGGTCAGAGCGATGTCTCGGCTGCCCCCCTTGCGGTGTTCGGGGGCCCAGGCCGGGGCTGAATGGACCCCAGTGTTGGCCCTCTCGTCGGGGGGACAGTGGGAGCTCTGACTGGGCTGCTAAGCTCCTCCAGACCCACAGCTAGGATTACTGGGGGGGGTCTGACACTCTGCCGCCACCACACACACACATGCACACACTCAGAAACGCACACGCACACTCACACACACACTTGCTACCACACACACACACTCAAAAACACACACTCACTTGGAAACACACACACACACACACACTCGGGAACACACAGACAGACAGACAGACAGACAGACACACACTCACTACCACTCACACAGACTCAGTCGGAAACACACACAGGACCTGAGCCCTTCAGGCCAAGACAAATATTACCTGGAAGAGGTGTGTGTGTGTGTGTGTGTGTGTGTGTGTGTGTGTGTGTGTGTGTGTGTGTGTGTGTGTGTGTGTGTGTGTGTGTGTGTGTGTGTGTGTGCGTGTGTGCGTGCGTGCGTGCGCGTTTCTGTGTCTGGATGTGTGTGTTAGTGTGGGTGTGTGACTCTGCCACCATGCTACAGACAGTCAGACACACACGTACACACACAGCACTCGATGGCATGCCACATCTCATCATCCATCATCAAACAAGATGATTGGATGCGCTTTGGTCTCAACGTCTCATCGTTTCCCTCGGGTCAGCACTGCCCTTGAGCAAACCACCGCCAGCTTCCTGTTCAGCAGCCAGCACACACACTGTCTTCTGAGGGGAGCTTTTCACTCTGCTACTACTGAACTGATGGAGCCCTTGCCTGCCTGACATACACAGACCACCTGGTTTTAACCAGAGAGAGGTTTAAATACGTCTAGAGAGCAGAGATCTGTTTTTGTGCCCATTTCTGGTTCAAGCTGTTCCCTGTTCATTTTTGGTCTCTGTCAAACACAGTAGCCAAGTAGCCTGACTAAAATAATTTCCGATTTTAATTGGATGTTTTTAAGATTCATTACAAAGATTATATTTGTCATGGTGGGTAATTATATCCAAATTGACGTACAGTACTGTGAGTGCATACATTATTAGCATGGGTGGCCCCAGTGGGAATTGGACCCCTAACCCGGGCAATGTTAATGCTTTGCTCTACCCAGTTACACAGGGAATCAAAACTGTTCTGGTTGTGTTTTCTAGAACTCCTACTTCTACCATCTGCTGCGAGCCGGTTGGCCGGTGAGTTCTAGATTTGCACTTTAACACTTCAATCATATTTATATGATTATATGAAATTATTACATCAGCTACTTCTATTTTCCTTGTAAATAAATTGCAGTGTCACCGAATGTGTCTCTGACTGACTTCCTGGTGTGTGTGTGTGTGTGTGTGCGTGTGTGTGTGTGTGTGTGTGTGTGTGTGTGTGTGTTTTAGACGGAGCCGGGCGACCCTGGGGCCATTGGGGAGACGGGGCGACCAGGGGCCCCTGTGAGTCATCTTATCCCCTGCCGTGCTGCCATGTCCTTATTGATTCTTCTGTATTGATGCATCTTTGTTCAAATTGGACTGGACCACTTTGTACAACATCTTGTTTTAATCTTACTGCAGGGAATTCCAGGAGACCCCGGAAGCAGAGGGATGCCTGGACACCAGGGAGATTTGGTGAATAGCCAATTATGTATTGATTGGTTAATTGATCTGGCCTTAATTAGTTCTCATGGACTGTTGGAATGGAATTGATCCAATTTTCATGTGTGAATTACTAATTACTCATGGATGACTCGTGTTGCTGATTTACATGCGCGTTGCTAGGGTTACCCCGGGCCGAAGGGCGTGATGGGTCATCCAGGGAAGAGTGGACGTGATGGGGCCCCAGGTTTGGGTGGGGCCCGGGGCCTACCTGGCCCACCTGGCCTCCAGGTGAGGATCCATCAACACCAGCTCATGAGTAGTTGATGGAGGTTTCCATCCCCACTAAATGGTTCTGTTGTACTGTTTTAAGTGTATCTGTTAATTATCCAAGCAACAAATGAATATATTGGTTCATCCATTGGTTAATTGCTTAATTGATTGGGTGATTGATTGTTCATGTATTAATTGCAAAATGGCCGCAGGCTTCATTTAGGAGAGCTCTCAAGGGTCAGATAAAATACAGGTGACTAAGCCCCTGCAGTCATTCAGTGTAATGTCTGGCCTTGACTGCAGATAATCTAATGGGAACACTCCTCTCCTCCACAAGGAAATATGTCAGAACATGCAAGAATAGAGAAGATAAGATAAGAGGGTGTACTTTATTAATCCCAGATGGGAAATTCGGGTTGGGGTTAACAGTCATTTTTTAAAATGCGAACATCAATGATGCTCTCTCTGTACTGCTCTCTGTCATAGCTAAACTCTGTTATCTAACCCGGTGGGCCCGCTGGGACCCATCTGTCTGACACCTGATCTCTTTCCTGCTCTCAGGGCCAGCGAGGGTTAAAGGGGGAGACTGCTATGCTGGGGGAGAAAGGGGATGAGGTGAGGTACCCCTCTGTGGCTCTTATGTAACTCTGTATGTCTTACATAATCTGACATAACTGTCCACGCTGGGCTTCCTAACAGCCCAGCAGAGGTGTGGGGGTATCTGGGACTGTGAATAATCTCCAACATGTATCTGATGGTTGAAAGAGAGTTCCTTTCATATCTTGAATGGTTTAAAACTATTTATTTTAATGCAGGGTTTAAAATGTTTTCAAACTTTTTGGTCACCTCAGGGGTTCCCGGGAGAGCCAGGCCCATGCGGGGACAGAGGGAACGCTGGATTAAAGGTGTGTGTGTGTGTGTGTGTGTGTGTGTCCAATTTGAGGCCTGATGACATCACCCCATTGTACTTAAAGAGCAGCAGACATACTGATCTGGATATAGTTACACATTAATAACCATGTCATTCATAGTCTCACAAATGAGACTTTAAATTAATATCTGAAGTATATTAATATCTAAATCTATCAGACTTTAGATTCATATCTAAAGTCTGATGGCAGACGAGCTCAAATCTGCGTGAACGGAGCGTTTCACTTGCTTTCATTTCATATTTGTTTCGACCAATCGTGTTGCTGGAAGCGGGCATCGGTAAGCGCGTAATTGTCGTACACAGTAGTAAACGTTTCTGTAAAGGTTTCAACACTGTAGACTGGCCACTGTAGAAATATACTAATTAAAATCACCTTCTGAACGCTTCATCTACTCGCGTTTCCTTCATACTTTGTTTCCTGTTTCGTTATCTCCTTAACAAAACAGGAAACAAGGTGTAACTCCGCCCCTTTTAGTTTTTCGGTTCAGTTTTTCTCTGTGCTATGACATAGTAGGACTGCTGGATTCCAGATTATGTCAGTCATGTTGAATCAAGTATCATGTGACTTTGATATGAACATATTCATGTTGATTCTGTGTGTGTGTGTGTGTGTGTGTGCATGCGCGCACTGCAGGGGTTCAAGGGAGAACAAGGAGATGCTGGACCCTTCGGACCCCCGGTAAGAACGACGCCAAGCCATGCCCACTTTAGTCTTGCGATCAAATGTATTTCCTGGTCACATGACCATGAATATTATCAGAACAAAGTGAAGCTGCTTATATCCGTCACGTCTTGAATTGTGACGTCATGTTTTGTGATCCAGGGTCTGTCGGGCGTGAGGGGTGTTCAGGGTCTCCCTGGGGCAACTGGACCACAGGTAGGTCACCTCACCTGGCGGGTGTTACAAGTGATACTCCAGTACATAGGCTATCATCACTACAGTCTATCAGTATATAGGCTATCAGTACATAGGCTATAGATGCTATCATCAATACTGTTAGTTACAATGTAACGCCTCGCCCACAAAGACATTGTTTCACAATTACATGTCATCACTAGTGGAGGTTCAAAGAAAGTTGTGTGTGTGGGGTAGACTGCAAGTCTCTTTGGATACCAGCGGTGTCTTTATCCTGTTTTTATCCTGACTAAATGGTCAAAATGGTCTAAATTGTAAAGAGCGAAATAAGCTTTTATGTTACATTTCTTCATTCTTCATATCGACACTTCATGTTGACACTAAACACCATATAATGCGTATATGCAACACAACACTTTTGTGTTTGGTTTGCACACGCTTCCGCATCGGCCGGTGGGCCTCGTCTGTACAGTCTTCTGTATCCCCATCTTCGCAGTATACATGCAAGCCTGGTTTAGTTGTAATCTTCGTGAACCTGTGGTTAACTTTGTGAACCACAGGTTCACCTGTTCATCTATTACCGATTGGTTCTAGAGTTTGCTGACATCGGCAGATCCCTTTTTAATCCTGCCCAAATTTGACCTGGTATTAGAAAGAAGGTTTGCAATTCCGATGATTTGTTTTAATGCTTATTAGATGTATCAATGGCCCTATATTACATACTTAATGGAAACTTGGACTTACCTTGTCAGAGGCTTTAATGGACATTGTATTGACACATATGCACAGGACACATCAAATATGAAGTGTGTACAGGAAGGTGCATTACATATTCACAAAAAAAAGAAAGAGTCGATGAGAAAGTCTAGTGTTGAGCCATGCTTTGTGTGACACAGGTAAGCGATCAGCTAATTGCTCGCTGTCTGCAATACTCTGTTTGACCAGAGAGGGTGCTGATGAGTCTTCGGTTGCTCTTTGACCTCTGTGGGTGCTTCTCATTTCTCTTAAATTGCATCCACGTTTCCCTCACTTGTGTCCTTTTCTTGTGTCTTAGTCCCTCCGAGGATGCATTGAGAGACGCAAGGGAACAATGCGAGGAGAGATAAAACGAGGAAATATGTTTTTAGAGAAGTAGAGACGTCCTTTCCTCTGAAGCGCTGTGTGAAGCGACGTCCGTTTTTGATAACGGCGGCACAGCTGATCTGCTGTCAGCATCTCTCGTCACCGTACTGACGTCACCGTACTGACACAAACACTCCCCCACCCCACCTTCATGACTCAGTTTAGACAGATTTATCTTTTTGCTTAATTCAGTACTTGGTCTATGGTCTCAAGTCAACTCCATCATCCCTGGCAATCATGGCTTCTTCATGATACTTCAATCATGGATTTCTGTTCTTTGTATTATCTGTTTCATCTGCCTCACTGTGTACAGCGACCTTGGGTTCCTTGAAAGGTGCTATATAAATTAAAGTTATTATTATTATTATTATTATTATTATTATTATTATTATTATTATTGTTGCTTGCTTTCCCTTGTTGGGTTATTATTGTAACTGTTACTGTTCCTATTTTTATTTTTATGGAAAGCACTTTGTAACCTTTCTTTGAAAAGCGCTATATACATAAAATTATTATTATTATTATTAATATCTAAAAGCATAAAATAGTGGGCACTTGTACTGTTTCGCTGCCATCTCGTTCAAATTTGCCAGATGTTAGGGGCGGAGTTATGAACAACATGGCGTTTTGCTGTGGAGTGTTACGGGAAGGCTGCTCTCGTGTATCCTCACTCCTAGCTCCTCGGAGATCCCTCCTTGCTCTCGATTCCTCACTCCTCGGAGCAGGAATAAGAGCTTTGGGACGTCCTTCAAAATGGTGGACCCGAACGACTTCCGGTTCAAGCGAGGAGCAAGGAAATATCAAATATGAGAAATGAGAAGCACCCAATGTGTTTATGATGTGTTTCTTTTAGGGAGAACCAGGACATGAAGGTCTACATGGTCCACTTGGACCAATGGTGAGTAGTACTAATACCTGATCACCTGATCATACTGCATATACACTCCAACCAGTATATGTTACATTATTGAAACTATACATTATAGACAATTATGTATGATGATGTAACATTGTATAGTTTCAATAACATACTGTCAGTAATGTCTACCTCAACTGTCGGTAATGTTTACATTTTCTTTTTGCATTCACGTTTCTATACTCGTAATGTGTATATAGACATAGTTTCAGTATTTTTGTTTTTGCGCTTTTTCCTCTTTATTTATTGATTTGTTTTCTATCTTATTAATTCTATTACCGTCCTGTACTTTCTGCTGTGACAACCGACTCTCCTGTCTGCATTTAATAAAGTACATCTCATCTTATCGTATCATTGATAAGGCATCAGGGAATGTCAACGGAAACTGATTCCAGGACATATGTTTGTTTTCTCCATGACTCTGCAGGGCGCTCCCGGGGTCACGGGGGTCATCGGACCACAGGGGGTCAACGGATCTGAAGTAAGTTCATCGGTCGTTCATCATGTTTCAGTCTTTAAGGATAGGGGCGTCTTCTTCACTAACACACAATTCACTTTCTCCTTCATGGTACACACATTGCTGTGTATTGTGGTATTGATTGTCCTTTCGTGTGTCTTGTGTATCCTGTTTGTTTACTTTGTGTGTGTGTGTGTGTGTGTGTGTGTGTTTGTGTGTGTGTGTGTTTCTAATGCTGCTTTTAAACTGACCTACACATTGCTAATTGTTTGTTTAGAACTTATTTTATTTTTACCTTATTTTAATTACATATAGCTTCTGTGATATTCGGTAATTTTTCCCTGTTAATAGCTTTATATTTTTATATTGATAGTCAATGACTTTCCTTTTATTTAATATACTTATATTGCTATATAGTTGTATGTTTGCTGTTTGCACAGTTGACGGAGTTGTTGCAATTTAATTTCACTGCTGTTGTACATGTACAATTATGCATGTGACGAATAAATCTTGAATCTAATACTGCGTCTCCTATGTGTCTCTGTGTAGGGAGACCCAGGACCGTCGGGTCCCCGGGGTCGTAGGGGCCCTCAGGTACGCTGTGCTGCATAACCTGTGTTAACCCCACGAACCGCTAAACAGCCTCGGCTCCCCCAGTCTGCTTATGGGGTGTTGTCACCGCGTTCACAGGAGAAATGTGTTTTTTTTTATGCTTGTCTTTCTCTAAGCTGGAGTATTCTCCCCTCCCTAGAAACTATTTGTTAAAGTGTGGCCTAATGCAGATCTAGCGTTAGATACCTGTAGTTACTGACTGTTATATTGCTTCCTCCACAGGGACCCCCAGGGTTAATGGGTGTGCCTGGCCCTGCTGGCCCTGGAGGGCCCCTGGTAAGAGTTATAACGTCCACCAGCTTGTTGTAAAATTAATTGGAGGTTAACAAACGCCACAAGCCTGTTTTCACTTTTTCACTCTTCACCGATCCATCTTTCATTGATATAAGAGACCAGATGCATTTCAAAACTATTACTAAACTGTTTTATTAAAACAAATGAAATCTGAAAAGGTATATGTGACCACACTTTCTAAATAGAAAGTGTGGTCACATATACCTTTTCAGCTTTTTATAATCATAAAGTCGATTTTTGATGATTTCATAAGAGGGGTGGTGGTTTTTTGTTGTGTTCAGGGTCAGCCAGGAATCGGTGGCCCTCCAGGTTTAAAGGGCGTTGCAGTAAGTTTTAACCCCCCCGCATTTACCTCATTATATTTACCTCATTATATTGACTCTCTTGATTAAATGTGTTATTTACATTGAACTTTTTGCTTAATTTTGATAGGGTGGACCTGGACCAATAGGAAGAAAGGGATTGCCTGGTTTTGAAGGATCCATGGTAAGACTACTGCAGGGATATCTCCTCTCTGTAGGAGTTGGTGGATCTCCTCTATATGTTACTATAGGAGTAGTAGTGGATCTCCTCTGTGTTCCTGTAGGAGTTAGTGGATCTCCTCAATGTGTTACTGTAGGAGTAGTAGTGGATCTCTTATGTGTTACTGTAGGAGTAGTAGTGGATCTCTTATGTGTTACTGTAGGAGTAGTAGTGGATCCCCTCTATGTGTTACTGTAGGAGTAGTGGCTCTCTGCTATGTGTTACTGTAGGATGCACAGTAGTAGTAGATCTCCTCCTTTGGGGACATCGCACCCAGAAGTAGAGCTGGAAGAAAATATCTTATCATATACACCTATAGTAGGTGCAGGCTAATCGAATGGTTATGGTGTCTCTCGACTCCCAGCTGAAAGGTTCTGGGTTCAAACCCCAATGTGTGTCGTCTACCTGTAGCCATCCTAGAGCAAGATGCCCCCTAACCCCTACCTGACATGTATTTAAAAAATGCATTGAATACAAGCCTCTGCTAAATGAAATGGTTATAGTTGTATGAATTTATCAACTCTATAACTCTTTAACTCTGTCCTGTTTCAATGTTGAAAACATCACACTCGATTGCGTTACAGTATTGCTATGTTTTGTGCACTTATTTTGGGTGTATATCTAACAATGGTGTCACCATACAAAACATATCAGATTACCGTGTGACTTGCACAATAGCAAGCTTCTGTCATCTGATATGCGTGTTGAAACGGTGGGCTATTGAGAGATGTTTATATACATCGGTTGCGTGTGAGATATAGTTCAAGGGCAGGTTCAATGGAATAAACATCAGTTATCCTCTCTCGCGGCTCCTATACCATTCCATCCATACTTCTGTCTATACCATGCTGTCTATCCGTCTCAACCAGAGCTGCCAGCTTTAAGGTATGAATTATGGTCCAGTAAAATGTGGATCCACAGTTTGAAGTGAACTGGAATCTCCATGTGGCCCCCAGATTGTGACTCCTTTTTTTTTTAATAACCACTCTCTTAACCCTCTAAAGCTATGCAGCCCAGCGGAGGCCAGGCCCACTGCATCTGTAGCGTTCACAAAACCAGAAAACATACGTATCGCTACATTGAGCCTGATCAGCCATCGAGTAGGCTTTCTCATACAAGGAGTTTGATGTGGTGTGTTGATGCAGAAATACAAGTCTTGTTCCTGTTCTCCCCTTTTCTTTAGGGAAGGAGTGGAGTTCCCGGTCCAGACGGCTATCCTGGAAGCCCAGTAGGAGTTTAATCCTTCTCATTTTATAGATTTTAAGATCAGGTTTTCAGTTCAGCAAACTTAAGTAAAGGTTACCTGCACACACTAGACACTTCAACTCTGCTGCCATCCAATGGGTGGTGGTGGTGGTGGTGATGATGATGATGATGATGATGATGATGATGAAATCATAATACATTTTAATAGTTTTTTTATTTTTTTATTTGATACTCAATGTCACCCTAAAAGCAATTGGCAACATCTGTTAAAATAATCAATCAATACATAAAATAGACATGACATCCTTTATGTATGCTGTCTAACCTACGTAACTGCAGTGGAATTTATTAACAGTTGGTGGTTTTATGCTCCACCCCACTGTGTGGACTTATAACATAATATGCACGGTCTTGGTTTATCTCATGACCTCAACGTTGGTCACGTGGGAACCGGACATGTGTGTCTAATCACTGTGTTTTTAATGTTTTATCCACCCCCTCTTTCAAAAGTGACATGATCTTCCATTTGATCTTATGTTATCTCAGATGCAGCTGGTACATTTTCATCCCTTTCTCCTGCTCCTCCCCTCTACCTTAAACCAGACCAGTTACTGAACACATTCAATGAGAATATACCTTATTTACCTAGTGGCCATATTGGTTAGTTGGATGGGGAAACCATGACAACTCCATGGAAACACATTCTAATGCTACCTGGGTGGGGACATGGGCTGCAGAACTAAAATGGTGCATTGAGTTGTCATGGTTTCCAGTGGTTCTACCTGGTTTACCCACCCATTGACTCTGTATGTCCACCTAAAACGAGGATCTAGAGAAGGATGTAATGCAAGCATTCAATACAGAGAAATAGGCATAGGTGAAAGTATTTTTTATTTGAATTTATATTTAACTGCTCACCTGATTTCAAAAGTTGTTTTCTAATGGGGTTGAATATCAGGCACTTCTCTTTCTTATTTCCAGGAATTCCCTAAACTGCAGACACTGATTTTACATTTTTATTCTGTTTCTATTTTTATTTCCTAGGGCCCCAGAGGATTAGATGGGGATAAAGGGGATTCTGGACTAAAGGGTGACAGGGTAAGGATAATTAAAATACATTGAATAATGACATTATAATTAATAATAATAATAATAATAATAATAATTATTATTATTATTATTATTATATATATATATATATATATATATATATATATATATATATATATATATATATATATATATATATATATATATATATGTGTAAGGGATAATGCCCGACGAGGTGTCCATTATCAGAAGTTAATGGACGACGCGGAGGCGTGAACCGTCCGACGCGAAGCGGAGGACGGTTGCTTCCGCGAAGTCCATTAACTTCTGATAATGGACACCTCGAAGGGCATTATCCCGCTTATACCATGGTCACTTGCCAAAGAAAATAAATTAAGACCATTAATTAATATTTGCATGCGTTTTACAATCAAAATATAAAGTTGTTCACAAGCCATAATTTAGCGTCCCTAGTAACGCCTGAGGGTCTAACTAATACCTGGAACAATCATTACCCTCCTGTAAGGTTCTTATGCAACGGAAACGTTGTCCACTCCTCCAGTAAATAGGACGGACCTTAGATACGACTCGGCAACGGGAGGTATTCTAGTCCGCTCAGCTATGAGCCACAGAGCTGACGTAATGCATTGTACATCGGGAAACGCGACGGCCTATTACTTTCAACATAAAGTGTACATATTTATGATTTGAAATGTGTCCCAGCCTTTACACCACAGATACTATAGGGTATATAGCATATAACCGTGTTTTCTGATTACAGTTTAATGCATTTTTCACAATTTACCAGCTGTCGTTTTGACGACTAATCACCGCGCCATTCGTTTCAATGGGAATCGCGATGGTCTATACTTTCAATAAAGTGTACATATTTATAATTTGAAATGTGTCCCAGCCTTTATACCACAGATACTATAGGGTCTATAGCATATAACCGCGTTTGCTGATTACAGTTTAATGCATTTTTCACAATTTACCAGCTGTCGTTCTGACGACTAATCACCGCGCCATTCGTTTCAATGGGAATCGCGACGGTCTATACTTTCAATAAAGTGTACATATTTATAATTTGAAATGTGTCCCAGCCTTTACACCACAGATACTATAGGGTCTATAGCATATAACCGCGTTTGCTGATTACAGTTTAATGCATTTTTCACAATTTACCAGCTGTCGTTTTGACGACTAATCACCGCGCTATTCGTTTCAATGGGAATCGCGACGGTCTATAATTTCAACATAAAGTGTACATATTTATAATTTGAAATGTGTCCCAGCCTTTACACCACAGATACTATAGGGTCTATAGCATATAACCGCGTTTTCTGATTACAGTTTAATGCATTTTTCACAATTTACCAGCTCTCGTTTTGAAGGCTGAACAGACAATTTGACTGGAAGTACTTAGTAGGTGTCCATATAGCCAGAGCTAGCTCTGCATATAGCAGGGATTAATGGCCACCCTGCAGCAGCCAATCAGAATCGAGTATTCCCTCTCCGTTGCCATGGTTACCATCTAGCGTTTGAGCCAGCGCAGTAATCTAACTGTAATCAGGCAATTTGACCCGAACGTCTTTCCTAGGTGTACATTATCACTTTTTAACCTACACCCGCCAGCCAATCAGAATCGAGTATTCACGCCGACCATGGTATAAATATATATAATACTATATATATATAAAAATGTCCTGCCTATGTAAAGCACTGAATGGCCTTTGTGTTTTGATGAGTGCTGTATGAATACATTTGTGTTATTATATACTTAGTGAATAAGGAATAGTGAAAGATAGAATAGCTTGGTTATGAAATCCTTTTTTTCACAGGGCCCAGCTGGTTCAGCAGGGGTCGGAGGTCACCAGGGAGAGGTGGGTGGGCGGGGCCTAACAGGGATCCCTGGAGCCAGCGGGCTTCGCGGGCCCATAGGAACTGAGGTGGGAACCCCAACAACATCACGCCTTATTTTCATTGTCTGATGAAATAACATTGTCTTTGCCTACGACTAAAAATTACGTATTTTGTGCAGTTTACATTTTTTACATTAGTGTACAGTAAATTCATTCTTTCTCACTTTTCTTTCTTTCTTCCTTCTCTGTCTCTTCTTTTTCTCTCATTCTTGCTCTCGCTCTCTCTGTCTCTGTCTCTGACTCTGTCTCTCGTGCTCGCACTTGTTCTCCATCGCTCTCTGGTGCTCTTTTCTGTTTCTGTTTCTGTCTGTCTGTCTCTCGCTCTCTCTCTAGGGTGAAGAGGGTGAAGCAGGCCTCCGGGGGGGCGCTGGGAGAGAGGGGTCAAAGGTGAGGATTTATTGCGGTCTAGTCAAGCACTTCTGATAAACTACAACCGGGATATGCAACAAACTCCTCACCCTGTGACCTTGTGTGTTTGTTTGTGGTCCATTCACAATCACTTAATAATCCTCTCGGACTCTTCATTTGACGTTAATGGTGATGTCATTATAACAAATGAGCGTTTGTGTTTTATGCTTTGGGCTCTTTTCAGTGAGAAGACTTGCTAAGACTTCTCCTAATTTGTTATTTGATGTTAAATGTTAAATACACACCTAACATCCCTCTAGCTACCATTTATGCGGTTGCACAGTGAAAGTGAAATATTCCCCCAGGGTGAGGTGGCCACATAGAAAAAGCTGCTGCTGGTTTTACTTCCTAACAATCAGCAAAGGGAGAAAAAGTTGACTATATTACGATGACTAACCTTACCAAATCAAAATGTAGTAAAGTCCCCTTCTGTGTTCATTCTGTCCACAATCCATCGTTCTTTATGACGTAACATATATTTCTTATATATATTTTAGATAGTTCTAATGAATGCTATTGACTGTTAGTGTGTGTTGTTATTTAAGGGAAACCGAGGAACACCAGGACTGAATGGCGAGCTGGGATCCAAAGGGTTCAAGGTATTCATCAGATAAACTGTTCAGTCAGAATCCTAAAACTATCTTCAGCCTCACTTCCTTTTGTTGTGTTTGTTAGGATGTTGGTCACGTGACTCAAATGAAAAACACTTTTCTTTCACATCTCCATGACTACCGCTGCTTTATCTGTGTCCAATGAGCATAAACACCATTATTAGGACTGTGTGTCTGGTCCATAATTTACCACATATTTACCTGCTTATTTAGTTCCACTGCTTCTCCACAGACGATAACATATGGTAATAACTACAATTACCTCATCGTTCACCGAACTGATGTTCTTCAATATGTTAATATCAACAACGCAATTAACCAAAAGAAATATGCTTTTCTGTTTCAGCTCAACAGTGCATTTCACACCTTTGACCTTTAGTTATGTTTCTTATTAATGTATTCTCTTACCTGTTTATGTTATTAATATCTTGTTGTGATTCTTCATCAGGGTCGTACGGGACTCTCTGGTCTCTATGGGCTACCTGGCACACCGGTAAGAATCACTGACCCTATCAATGACCATTTCCGCAACATCACATGACCCCTCCCTCAACATCACACGACCACTCCACCAACATCAGATGACCCCTCCACCAACATCACATGACCCCTCCACAAAAATCACATGACCCCTACACCAATACCCTGACCCTAAACATGCAAAGTTTGAATTGACTATAGCAGAGTGTACACCTGGATAATGATGTCAGCCCTCAATTGGATAACCACCATGACCTGGTTTCCCTCTGCATGTAAATGTACTGTATGTGTATCTGTATCTCTTTGTCTGTGGTTTCAGGGTTACCGAGGTCCAGTGGGGACAGAGGGAGCAGAAGGAAAGCCCGGTACACAGGTTCCCATTTTATAACTTTTCATTTCTGACTTCAGTTAATGTAACCTGCCGGGGGGGAGGAGCTATCTGCAGCCCCTCCGAGCTAGACCAATCATATCTCAGTCTTTCAGTAACTGTCAGCTGTCTCTGTGGTGATGTGTGCTGTTTTGACCTATCATAGGGGTCTGCTGGGTCAGCTGGTGCTCCCGGGCCTAAAGGAGACCGAGTGAGTGACAGCTCTTTAACATTCAGATGCCACTACCGGCTGAAAGGTCCTGGGTTCGAACCCCGATGTCTGCACCCTTGAGCAAGGTGTCCTACCTGCTTCTAATTACTAATGTATCTGAATCTGCACTGTAAGACAGCTGAATTACTAAATATTTACTATTGTTATTTAGCAGGAGCTTTTATCCAAAGCTTACAGTGAATTCAGATGCATGTCATTAATGAGCAAGTAGGGGTTAGAGGTCATCTTGTTCTAGGATGCCTACAGGTAGACTGCGGACACTGGAGTTCGAAACCCCAAAAACCTTTCGGCTGGGAGTCGAACCCTAACCACTACACTGTCCTGCCGCATAATAACATGTATTTGAATGCACAGTAAACCTACTATATGACCAAATAGTAAATAGATGGGATCTGTCTGGAATGTGCACAATTTTTTTGGAATGCATAACGATCAACACATTTACATTTACATTTAGTCATTTAGCAAATGCTTTTATCCACAGCAACTTACAGGTGAGGCCGAGGACAATTAAACATACAATCAAAGTTGGAGTAGTTGCAAAAAAGTGCTGTGCGACCTAGTTAAAAAATATATAAATTGGACAGAGTAGAGAGTAACTCAAGGAATCAGAAAGAAACAAGAAACATTTGAATTGGCGTGAGTGCCAACCGTTAGTCGATGACACATTTCAATGTGCAACAGTGCAGCTCAACAAAGTCATCATCATATCATCATGTCCAGGCAAGAGCTGGATAACAGCGAGGGAAAGGTTTACAATTCATCTCCAACTATCTCTACCAGTGTAATTCCCAAGCAAGTGCATGGAAAAGGCAAAGGTTGCACATAGTTGCCAGTTATTTAACCAGGCGAACACAAACCTTAGGAACAACTCTTATTTGCAATGGCGGCCTGGCAAAAGGCAAAGCCAGCAGCAATCACAGGCTGCAAAACATTCAAAACATTCAAATGTCAAAATCAATTGCTGGGCTTGACGAACACTTTCACAGGCCACTTCGGCGACCCGACACCCTCACGAGCGGCCTCTAAAGAGGGGATTGTAATTATGTTAATTGTGTTTTCATGCAAGTACTGAGCATAAACACCTAGCTCCCAAAGTTCGTACTTCCTGGCTTTCTACTACCGGTGCTTGATTGTTCTAAGAGATGTTTAGAGAAACCCGATAGTGAAATTAAATCTCGGTCAGTCTTGGATGACGTGGGACACTCTTGTACAACATACCCCTACGGCGAAACGAAATTACACGTCGCATCCACATGTTACACAGTCTGTGTTCTCCTTTTACAAAACAAACGTCTGCAGCTTGTAATACGACACGTCAAAACATCAGCAAACTGTTTAAATGGTCCTAGGATGTTTTCCTTTTTACCACTTGAATAAAAACATTGTTTTTTTAGATTTAGTCTTTAGTCTCGTCTGATCTCTTCAAGGTTGTATTCTCTAGCTGTTTCAATTGTAATCTCTGATTCTCTTCAAGGTTGTTATCTCTAACGGTTTAAATTGTAGGTTGTTATCTCTGTTGAAATGTGTTTTTGTGTTCAGGGGTTTACTGGTGTGGTTGGCGAGCGAGGACAGACTGCTGCTGTCGGTGCTATGGTACAAACTTCTCTACTTACCACCATCATGTCCCACCAGGGACCCTTCCTTCCTTATCTCCTTCATTCGTTCTTTCCTTCCGTCCCTCCGTCCTTCCTTATATCCTTTCGTCCTTCCTTCCTTATATCCTTCTCTCCTTCCTTACTTATTTACCATATATTATCTTACTTTATCTTGTACCTCTGAAGTTTTATCTTTTCCTCTGACAGGGTCCTCAAGGGAAGACAGGCCAAGAGGGCCTCCGTGGCCCCAGCGGAGAGAGGGTGTGTAGAGAGTGACTTTAATCAAACACTAAATTACATTGTTTGAATTTCTGCTTGATAAATATTTATATATTTACTTATAATTTACTTTTTTTTACCTGTAGGAGGCAGCAAACAGATGCATGTAGTCTAGTGCAGTGCTTCTCAAAGTGGGGTCGGGACACCCCAGGGAGTCCGTGGCATATGGCCAAGCGGTCCGCAAAATAATTCATAAAACTCCTACATAATTTATCCCAATTTTTTTTTTTTTTTTAAATAAAACAAGCGTACCTTTTGAGATAATTACTCACCGCATCATTTTTTTCAAGGGGGACATAACTTGAATTTCATTGACCCAGTAGGGGGAGCACAAGATTTCCAATGCATGTTATTAATACATTTCCTGGCAAGTAATACAAGGACAATATATTTTTTTGGGTACATGTTCAATGGGTTAGATTCAGGTTGCAAACTGTAACAATGGTAGGTCCTTGTAAATATGTATCCATTGTAAGGGGTCCCTGGCTTGAAAAAGATTGAGAACTGAGTTACTTTTTCAGGTTTTGGAGATTACTTGTGTGTAAACTTTGCCTACATTAATGTATGTCAGGTCTCATGACTTGATGATAAAATAGTAATATAATATTATGTTGTTGGTTTTTAGGGCTTCACAGGTAAACCAGGAGCCGATGGTCCCCAGGGCCCAGTGGGCATGTATGTAAGTGATCCTAATAAAACAGTTTCTCACCCCAAACACTAGGACTATGATTGCAAAGTTTATAATAATATGTTAATATCTTCTAAAAGTATTGGAATGTACACTATTACATGTATTATATATGACAATACAGGTCTATAAAGCCACTTAAGTGGCTCATAGGAGTACAAACATGGGTCTTAGGACTACAAACATTTACATTATTATGTAAAACATAAATGACTGTTGGTACTTTTCCTATTGTAATTCCACACACCTCCTTTTTCACCACATTGAAAGGGGATGAGAGAAAATATAAAGTAAATTAATAAAATAAAATGTATAAAATAAAAGTTTTCTTTATCGAGCTCAACTTGAGAACTAAAGGAGAGTTTATCATCTGTTCCTCCTCTTCTCCGCAGGGTTACCCAGGAGCAGTGGGGTTGATGGGGACACGAGGTCACATGGGACAGCGGGTGAGAACACACTCTTCATTCATGTACCTGAACTGATTAGAAACTGTTATTATTAGTTAGTTATCTAATGACAAGCCTTGAACAATATGATGATGATGATTATGGTGAGTGTTTATGATGAATACACTTTGACCTTGAACTGTGTTTTGAAGGGCGATGCGGGTGTGAGGGGGCGTGTTGGCGTCCGGGGGAAGCCAGGATCTCCAGTGAGTATTACATTCATGTCATTTGTTTATTGTTCTGTTTTATTATGTATATATTTGGGGGATTTTATTAACTCTCCTTTTCTGTTTTATTTCTTTATTTTTTTAAAGATCTATTCCATGGTTATTTACACTGTTAGGCTTGTAGACCTGTGAAATAACTTGGTGTTTGACTTACAGTCGAAAGGTTCTGAGTTCGATCCCCTATGTCTTCAGTCTACCTATAAGGCATCCTAGAGCACAATGACCCCTAACCCCTACCTGCTCCTTACTGACTTGTATCTGGAAAAAATTCGCTGTCACTTGGGATAAAATGATAGAATGACTTAATGATCGTAGTAACTAGAGGGGTGTAAGTGTGTGATGTTTACGTTTGTTTTTCTCAAGGGGTTGAATGGACCGCCTGGTGAGAGAGGCCCACCTGGACCTCAGGTGAGCTGGTCTGGTCTCGGGTCATAATGGTTCAGCTCCTCAGACTGCATATGAAACCAACTTGAATTGAATCAACTTTATTTCACACATGTATCAAAACACAAACCAAAAAACCCCGCTTTTTGAACATGTAGTGTTTTTCTTCTTTTGGTTTGTGCTTTGTTACATGTTCAAAATTACGTTTTTTCAATTAAATTAATACAACTTACTATTGAACCAACTGCTCCTGTGTGTTTGTACCTCAGGGCTATCGAGGGGAGTTTGGAGCCAAAGGTGATCACGGTCTACGTGTGAGTCATTGTTGTTTTTCATCTACTACAGTTCAACATGGTTGACATTGGTTTCACATTCAATGAAACTCTTCATTGATCTCCATGTTAAATCTCCTTATCCCAGGGCCCTGCAGGTCGACCGGGGCCAGGCGGGGGCGTCGGGGTCCCTGGGCCCCAAGGAAGCCAGGGGCCTCCAGGGCCACAGGGGCCTGCAGGACTCGCAGGGTTTCCAGTGAGTGGGTACTTATAACTAACCTTGTGAGACCATCCCGATCTCGTGAGTTCACATTCTGTTTCTCTCTGCAGATTGGTCTGGCCTCAATCCTATTAAAAGCCTTTTCCAAATATGTAAAAATGCTAGGACTAATCAGCGCTTGGGGGAGGGAGTTTCAGTTCATGATGAACAAGGAGCGCTACAGTCTGCCGAATAACAAAAAACAATGGCGGCACCCGAGGAAAGTGTAGCAATCTATGGAGCAATCAAAACTGTTTTTATCCGAAATAGACTCAGCGATGTTAAAAGATAAACAGTAATCTGCAGGGAAGGCTTTTCTCAGAGGAGATTATGTTTTTGCTTTACTTCCAACTGGATCCGGCAAGAGCGAAGACGGCGAGAGCGTCACTCTGATTGGCTGGAGTTTTTTTAACAACGTAAGGCCACGGCCATATTTGGAAATCAATTGCTGCCCAACCAAGGCCGGACTAATATTCATTGCGATACGCAAACGTGAATATCAGGATGCTCTCACAAGGCTAACTTTTAATAACGTATTATTATGGTGTAATATATTGTTTGTTTGTTCACACAGGGAGAATCTGGACTTGATGGAATCAGCGGGCAGCGTGGAGAAAAAGGAGAACTGGTAATAAATAAATAAATAAATACATAAACAAACAAACAACACTGGGACACTCAGGGACAACATATGGCTGGGCAATATATCGATATTATATCGATATCGTGATATGAGACTAGATGTCATCTATGATTTTGGATATCGTCATATGGCATAAGTTGTATTTTCCTGGTTGTAAAGGCTGCATTACAGCAGCGGTTCCCAAACTTTTTTTCCTGCGCACCCCCTTCTACATCCCAACCGGGTTGGCGCACCCCCAATCC
The DNA here is from genome assembly GCA_030340625.1 of Merluccius polli. Lineage (NCBI taxonomy): Eukaryota > Metazoa > Chordata > Actinopteri > Gadiformes > Merlucciidae > Merluccius > Merluccius polli. The sequence goes on along the minus strand of JAOPHQ010004304.1, from coordinate 8,234 downwards.
CCACTTAAAAAAAAAAAAAAAAAACGCAACAAAGCTTTGTTTTATCGCCATATAAAGACACATGTTTAATCATGCGCAAATAACCAGAACACGCATGACAATAACAACATCAAAGTTTCAATATAATGCAACAAAGCTACGCACAAGCTTCCACTTTTAAGAGGATGAGTGACAGACACGGCTCAGTGACAGAAAGTAGGCCTACGGTTATTTTCAGCCGCGTAAAAGACAAATTGCAGCAATAGGCCTATTAAATGACCGTGGACCTAGCATCATTATAACACAACGGTTATGGAAAATAGAACGACAGTACATTGAATGAAATTGCAATGAAGTTACAAACGATCCGCAACATTAAGAGAATAGGCTCCGAAACAGATAAACAGGGGGCCGGGATCCCACCTTGGCCGGCACGCGCCGGCCCTCACTTTCATTGCACCGCGGGGTTTCGTAGGACCCTCTGACTCGCGCGTGCGTTAGACTCCTTGGTCCGTGTTTCAAGACGGGTCGGGTGGGTAGCCGAACATCGCCGCCGACCCCTTGCGCCAGTTGTACGTGAGCCGGATCCCCGCCCTGAACGACGCGATGCGGTTGGGACGCACTGAGGACAGTCCGTCCCGGTCGACAGTCACGCCGGGGGCGAGGGGGCCCCATCCCCAACCCCCGTGAGTGGGGAGGAAGGCGCAGCGAGATACTTGCCTCCACGGCCCTGGGAAGCGGCGAGGTCGGAGCGGGGGGGCGCTGTAAAGCCAGAGGCCGAAGCAGCAGTTGTCTTCTTCTACGTTTCTATCAAAAACTAAGAAATTATAGTTTTTTTATTTGAAATAAAAGGGATTACAAAGGAAATGTTTACTGTTCATGTTTTTTTATTGTATGGAAAAATCTCACTTACAAAACAGCACTGTAATTGTGTAATATTACACCAGACCGCCATTACATTTTTCCTCTCGCGCACCCCCTGGTGGCAGCTCGCGCACCCTGGGGGTGCGCGCACCACACTTTGGGAATCCCTGCATTACAGTAAAGTGATGAAAAAAATGAGAAAATACTCATTACTTTTTAATTTTTATAAAAGTATTTAATTCACACAGGAGTATTTAAAAATAGGCTTTACCATGTGGTTATTTTATATGGACTATTTATTTATTGAAATAGCATAAAACATGCTGTTTTGTGATATTTATATATCATTTTCGAGATATTAAATGACCTATATTGGGATAAAAGATTATGGCCATATCGCCCAGCCCCACTGTTAACATTTGAGGGGTATTATTGCTGTTTTCTCTTTTTTTAGGGAGCATCCGGGTCCGCTGGGAACATCGGTCCCCCGGGGTTAGGTGGCCCACAGGTTGGTACCCTCACTGTTCTTACATCCCTCCTCACTTTCACCATGACGTTGATCCACCACAACTTGTTATTTTAATTATTTGAATCTTTTATTTCACCTTCAGGGCGCTCCTGGCCCAGTGGGTGAAGTTGGTTCATCTGGGACAACGGGCGGCCAGGTCTGTAAAAACCATACAAATACTTATAAGATGTACTTTATTAAGCTCAGATGGGAGCAGAAAGTACAGGACAGTAATGACAGTAAAATGTAAATAACAATACAACAACAAAAATACAGAAAATATATACATAGACAATAAGAGTAGTAGGAATGTCGATGCAAAATTTGATTTGTATAATTTGATTGTTCTCAACCAGCGGCTTTAAAGCCAGTTACAAGTGAGGCTGGTTACCATTTCACGAACCAAACATTGTAGATTAAGAGATTCTGGCACATGAGACAAGGAATGAAAGCTAAACTAAAGTTCCTCTCCTGGTAAGACAGGGAGATCCAGGTTCCCAGGGATCGCAGGGCCTTGCAGGGCTGCAAGGACAACCAGGACCGGGGGGCCCTCAGGGGCCCCTGGGTGAGAGGGGCGCCGGAGGGAAAGAGGTCAGCTCTTCATGCCTTGTGCTCTGCTTGTGCTGCATTTATATTCAAACTCTTCTATGGTAGACTGTAATGAACTGTCTTTCCTCTACAGGGTGAAGATGGAGAGTTCGGCATCATGGGAAATTCTGGGCCCAACGGACCGAAGGTAAGCAAGACTAAGAGATCAGACGCAAAGTTGGTGCAAAGATGAAAACAGGCAGGCAGAAACAATGAAATACTGAGCCAGAAACATAACACTTAAATACATGGAACATGGGTGGACAGAATTACTAATTAACACGGCCGACAAACATTACACTAACAACACAAAGGGAAAAACAGGTAGGGAATGGCGTTGTGGCAGGATCATTACATAAACTCTATAATGACATGTAGCATAGGACCCACCTGTGGTCCTATGCTACATGTCATTCCCTCTCTTATTAAACCCACTTTCCTGTCTCTCCTCACTGTCCTCTCCACAAAGGCACAAAGCCCATAACACCAATAACAAAACATGTGTGGTTGTCAAGTACAATTTAATTTGTTCCTGTTTGTGGGTGAGTTGATGTAATGATGAGATGTTTTCTTCCCAGGGAGTTCTGGGGCATCGAGGAGCTTCTGGAATAGAGGGGATCCCAGGTCTCCTTGGCAACCCAGGGGCACGGGGGTCAAAGGGAGAGGGGGGCTACAGAGGGCTAACGGTACGTTGTCCGTCTATCCGTCCGTCCGTCCGTCTGTCTGTCTGGTTATCCTTGATATTGGTTGACACAGTACTGCCGTTTGTCTTCAGGGCCAAGCGGGTCTGATTGGGAAAATCGGACCAGCCGGTCTGATGGGACTGCGGGTAAGATCCTGGACTAGACTACCATGCTGTTAACACAACTTAAATCCATTGGAAACATACCTTGTATGGTCACATTGAACATGCTTAAGTCATCGTCATGTTAAAGTCTAGGATAACGGTTCTGTTCTTTTGTAACCAGAAGATTTAATGATGATCTACATCTCTTCTTTACCAGGGGTTCCCAGGTATTTTTGGAAGGCCTGGAAACGATGGACCAACCGGACCAAAGGTAGATGGGTCCCGTTTGACAGTTTTTATTCTGTAATGTCTGCAGTCTGTCCTCCCCCTACTGGGTCAATGAAAAAAAATGGTTACGACCCACACCATCTTTGTGATATATTTTTTAAGCTAGTACTGTCAGTGTGTATGAGCGTTATAATGAGTAATGTTTCATATGAAATTTGTTGTGACGTTGAAGGGACGTCACGAAACGCAACTTAAGTTTGGAACGTTCACAAACTGGTTGGCGAGACTGGCAAAAATTGTACACCTGTTTTGTCTAAATGACTGTCTTATTTTAGTCACAAAATGGCAATGATTACTATTTTGAAGATCATACAAGACATATTACCACGTTTAAAACAAAAGAAAAAGATTTTGGGTTCACTGACACTTTAATCTTGAGTTTGTGGCCATTTGTTCAACCTGTAATTAAACCTTTACATTGTAGAGCAGGTTTCATTGCAAAAGGTCCAACCATGCCAATGTTGACTCCATGCTAATGACAGAATATATATGTAAGGAGATATATAACAAATATACACGAAATATATAATGTATAGAAAGATGTATGCTACCTTTGCATCATCTTTATTAAACTGAGCTTTCCTGTCTGTTCTACTTCCTTCCTGTGTTCCTCAGGGAGTTAAAGGTCTCGTTGGTTTGACCGGTGCTACTGGAAATCCTGGTCCTAAGGTTAGTTAGATGTCGACGACATCACTGGATTAGTGTGGACTATAGTGAGGACAGCCAGTAATTAATACATCTTTGTGGATTCCTGTTCATTGTGTCACCACAGGGAGTTGCGGGGAGGAGGGGGACGAAAGGAGATCTTGGAACATGGGGGCCAAAGGTGAGTAGAGGATGAGTAGAACAGGATTGTCTAGTGGCTGGGGTGTTCAACTCCCAGCCGAAGGGTACTGGGTTTGATCCCAAATGTCCACAGCCTAGGACATTGGGAGCCACATCCTTGAGCAACATGTCGTACCCCTACCTGCTTGACATAATAAAAAACTGTTCTTTATATATCCTAGGGGTCTCCAGGAACCACAGGGGTCCGAGGCGACCTCGGTTTAAAGGGCTTCGCCGGACCCGAGGGGCCCCGGGGCCAGACTGGAGTGAAAGGGGAACGAGGAGAGCCGGTGAGGAGGGTCTGATTCATGAAAAATATTTGTCATCCACACAAAAAATGAAAGCGGATCAGGGGCGTGTCCAGGAGGGGCCACCTAGGGTGGCACATGCCCCCCAAAATGTTTTTTATTAGAAACCCCTACTAAATCTAGCAATTCCTAGGATTTTAACTCTTTGTTTTAACTACACAGTGCAATGGGATGGGTACAACATAGGATTCTAGCAACGAATTGCAGATCAGATGTGATATTTGTCAATTCTGTTGCTATGTTTTGAATTGTGTGATGTATACATTCTCCGCACCGCTCTGCAAAGGTATAATGTTGTGGTCTGGAGCTGTTCCTGTGTTTATCTGGGCCACCTTGATCACACTCACCTGAAGTGTAATCATGATCACTTTCTGTGAAATCAACATAACACATGACAGGTGCCCTAACACCAACCCTAACCCGTTTTCTTTGGATGATTCTTGTGGGGTCTGTTTTTGAGTCGTCACAAATTCTTGACACCAATGAATGGATGAATGTTGAACATCTCCGCTCACCTTCTCCCAGGCGTCAATGGGGCTTCCAGGAGACAGAGGACCTACGGGAACGGCAGGAACAGAAGTGAGACAGAGCAGAATCTTATTCTGAATGCATTTCTGCTTCAATAATGTAGTGTGTAGTGCTCAGTGTGGTTGTTGGTTTTTGGTCATGTCACTCAAGCAAATTAGGGACACAAATGGAAATACCTTGTTTGTTAATTCATTTTTAATGAATTCCTTAATAATATCTAGATAATCCAAATCAGTGAAAGTGATCAGACTGTCATTTTGAAATATGAAATGCAAGTTCACATCAGGTAGTTTGGGTGTGTTCTAGTGGCTGTTCTCTGGTCTCCTTCTATGGTCTAGGGTTTGGTGGGCAAGATGGGGTCGCTAGGACAGACTGGACCTCCAGGTCCTCTGGTAGGTCATCGCTTCTTTGTCTTCATCTCCAGAATATTCCTGGGCTGATTTCATACCGATATGGGTTGTTTTCTGTTGTAATCGTAATTTAAATCTGATGCTATTTTATCTGTATTTACCTCATGTCTAAATTAGAACGTAAACTAGAGCTGTATACAAGGTTTTAGTTTTGTTAGTCTTTGAGTCAGTTTAATCTATTTATAAAAATTGCAATTTCTTTAAAATTAGTTTTATTAAATGTTTATTGTTCTTTATTCAGGGCCCTAAAGGGAAACAAGGACCAGAGGGAAGACAAGGAAGGAAAGGTCTAAAGGTCAGTCATTTTTTTAGCAAATTCTCATTTATCTCTCTACACTCAGACTTATTGATAGAACGATACACTCATCTGTTATCCATAATCTGTAAGATATAAGCTTTTCTGGGCTAACATGAAACAAATGGAGAGAAAAACACTTTTAAAACTGTCTTTGATGCTAAAGATGTTTCTGTTCTCCATTCCAGGGTCACGACGGTCCAAGCGGGAAAGCAGGGAAGAAGGCACACATCGGGAGGAGGGTGAGGCGACACGTCTCGTGCTGGAACTGTAGAAGAACTTGATGATTTATGTACTGAACTCTCATTTTGTTTCCCGTCTACCAGGGGAAGAGAGGGAAGGCTGGGAGCAGAGGACTGAGGGGGGTCCGTGGGGAGAAGGTGAGTTCTAGTTAGGACAGACTATCGTTATGGTCTGATACTTGTTTACCAACTATTGTTATGGTCCTGATGCTTGTCTAAAGGGCCCTATCATTCACCATGAGCTGTGATGTTGATTAGCCAGTGCGATTCATTTAAAAATCTACCCTAGGACTTGTACATCAAAATGCATCATGGGATTTTTGTTGGTGATACTCCGCCATATTGAGAGGACTCGAGAGTTGTAGTACTGTAAAATACTAAATCAATGTAAATATACCTTAACCTAGGCTAATGATTTTTTTTTGTGTGGCAGTTTCAAACACAATAAATTCTCCCCATAATGACAAACCATTTCAGGATTAATTACTAAACGTTGACCAAAAAAGCATTACTACCAACATAATAACGAACATCCCAATGATCCTATGCTTCCAAAATGGAGGCGGTCATTGCGATGTGACATCGCAATGTAGAAGCCCTATAGGTGCAGTCCACTGGGATGGCTGGTAGGTTGATCTATCGATCCTACCAGTTGGCACAGTCCACTGGGTAGGCTGATCTAGCCATCATACATTTGGGACATCACACTCCTACGTGTGATGGCACTAATGGTTGTGGGGTGTCTGGGGTCTTCTGTGGTTCACAGGGGCAGAGAGGAGCTGCTGGTTCGCTGGGACCCCTGGGGAGACCTGGGGCTTACGTACGTCTTCTGAAATCTTTTCTGTGTGGTTTTGACTTTCCTCGTGAATAACCTCAATACTAAAGCTTTGTAAAAAAGTTTCAGTTTACTGTGTGGCATATAGGTAATGCAGGTCATGTAGAACTTGGAAAAATGTATTGCATTGCAAATCTAAACTTGGCATTAACTAATACCGTGTGTGTGTGTGTGTGTGTGTGTGCGTGTGCGCAGGGTGCAGCCGGTCTACGAGGAATTAAAGGGGAGAGGGGTCGAGGGGGTTTAAAGGTACGTGCCCATCTCTAACTTCCCTTCACCTTGCCGTGTGTACGTGCATATACAGTATATTTCTTACAGCTTGTCCATATTTCACCTACAGGGGGAAGATGGACTGGTAGGGTTGTTTGGCCATCCTGGAAGACAAGGATTGAAGGTGAGGCAAAGTTCATGGTATATGTTCAAGTCCAGCCTTTGTATTTCATTCACTGATCAACATAGACTCCCAGTTGCCTCACACCATTCATTTAAGCCATGTCACACTACTGCAGAACTATTTGAAAACACTTTGTTTTCATACTTTTCCGTTTTGGACGGACGTAAAAATTGAGGTATGCTAAGATGGCCTCCCAAGTCAATGGATTTGACTGGCTAAAATGGTCCGGGCATGAAAGGCATTGTGTTTTGGTAACGCTGCTGAAAACGCTATTGTGGATGGAAACATTTTGACATGAGAGCAGCATGTTTACTTTCAGCTGCAGTAGTGTGGATATGGTCTCAGTCAAGCCTCTGATTGTTCTCACAGGGAGTCCGAGGGGATGCTGGGAAGAGGGGCATTGGAGGTGCAAAAGGAGAGCAGGTACCTCCATGTCTAACCACACTATCCTGATTCGGGATCAGTTAAAGGGCCCCTATTTTACCACCAGGTGTGATGTTGATTGGCCATTGCAAGCCAGTCAAAATCTACCCTCTAGTGACATGACAAATGGAAGTGTTCACCCAGATGTATGATGGATAGATCAGCCTCCCAGCCTATCCAGTGGACTGTACCAACTGGCAGTTTGATCTATCCACCGTACATCCGGGTGAACACTCCCACTTGTGATGTCAATGAAGGGTAGATTTTGACTTTGATTTTGACTGGCTTGTAATGGCTAATCAACATCACACTTAGTGGTAAATTGGGGGCCATTTAAGAACAGCACTGTTGGGACAATGTGGGTCATGGTGTTTGTTTTTTTGTTTGTTTGTCTGGTGTCTTAGGGAGACATTGGCCCAGACGGGAGGTGGGGCAAGACAGGTCTACCAGGACTTCCTGTAAGTCTCATCTCCTGGATCACTAACCGACATGTTCTGTTTATTCCTGAACTCAATATTGAGGTTAAAATTGAGCATCAGCCAACGTTATGAATGGGCATTAAATAGAATACAATAGAATAGAAGTACTTTGTCTACTTGTTGTATGCAAGACACAATATGTCTTTGCTTGCATGTAGATATTTGGTGGCAGAAGTCTGCCACCAAAATAAAAGGGTACAAATAAATATACTACTCTGACAAACCTTTCTATTTTTTATTTCATGTCATCTTCCTTAGGGGCTGTTTGGACACAAGGTAGGTAAACCTCTGAACGCTATATGTTAGCCACTAATGCTATGTGTTAGCCACTGAATGCTATAAATATTGGTTGTCATTAGCTGCTATGTGTGTCCATCAGGGTCTTAAAGGTTTCTATGGAATTTCTGGCTCTCCAGGAAAGAGAGGTTTACCTGTGAGTACGTTTCAAATATTTGACATTTACACCTCCAATGTTTACTGC
>JAOPHQ010004303.1:0-164412 GCA_030340625.1 Merluccius polli | reverse complement strand
CGAAAGGCAGGCGCAGGTTCAGCAGCGCAGAACGAGGTGCTCCTGGAGCTGGCCAGGCGTTGACCGCCGATAGGGCGGTCCTGCAGGAGCTCCTCGTCTCCGGCGACCGCGGCCGCGGACCCAGAGCGGCAGGAGCGGGGGACCCATCCACGTCCCCAAGATGGGGGAGGCCGACGACGCGGAGGCCTTCCTGGAGACGTTCCGGGGGGTGCCGAGTCTCCGGGTGGCCACGACAAGAGTGGGCTCACCGCCTCCTGCCGCTCCTGACGGCGAGGCCCACTCGCGGCTCACAGTCCGGCCGGGGCCCAGCGGGACTACGAGGCGGTGGAGAGAGCCATCCGGGACCGCTACCTGACCCCAGAGGAACATCGCCGCCGGTTCCGGGCCCTCCCGTTTGCAGAAGGCGATCGGCCTTTCACCTACGCGCAGCAGCTGCGGACCAGGCGAGGAGGTGCTGGGCCCGAGAGGAATAACCCGAAAATCGTGGAGCAGGTGGCCCTCGAGAGTTCATGGAGGGGTTGCCGGCCCGAACGTCCACCTGGGTCCGGTACCACCGGCCCGAGAACCTCCAGGCGGCGGTCAACATCGCGGAGGGCCACCTGGTCCCCCCTCCGACGGACAGACGACCACCATACCAACCCCGAGCCCGCGGACCGGCGGCGGCCCTGCGGGGCTACAAACCCACCCCGCTACCTAGAGCGAGGTGGAGGGGGGCCCAGTCCGGAGCAGACGCATGAATCGCCTTCCCCCCCCTTCCCGCAGGCGGGCGATCAGACGGCAAGGGAGGGGTGTTGGCGGTGCGGACGGCCGGGACACATCCGGAGGGACTGCCCAATGATGGATTCGGCCAGGTTGTCCGCGTCGCCGGTCCCCGACCCCTCCCTACGGTCCCGGCGAGGCGTACCGTATCCCGTGAGGATACAACGGGGTACGTACCAGGCGCTGTTGGATTCCGGCTGTATGCAGACTATGATCCAGCGCCTGGTGCGGTCCGAGGCGTTGGTTGAGGCGTCGAGCGTTTCGGTGCGATGTATACACGGGGATGTTCACACGTATCCCTTGGTCCCTATCGAAATTCATTATGGGGGAAAACGCATAGAGTCAAGGCGGCGGTTAGTCCGGGCCTCACGTACCCCCTGATTCTAGGGTTAGATTGGGCTGGGTTTCCGGGGGCGGTTAGCGAGAGTGCGGGGGTACGGACACGACAGATAGGGACATGTAAGTCATGCGCTGTGTTCTGCGCCGATGCGAGGGTGTCCGACGCTGGTCAGGGATCGGGGGAAGAGGCGGGAGGTTCTCAACCCGAGGCCGAGCGGCGACATTCCCACCGGTGGACGATTTCCCCTTGAGCAGTCTCGTGACGCTACTCTACGCTCAGCCCTCGACCAAGTGATTTCTATTGATGGTGTTGCGAATTAATAACATGTATCATCAGGCTGTAAAATATCTGCACATAGCCAGGAGTAGAATAAATATACAAGTTGTAGTAACTGCACCTCAACACATGATGGCGCCAAACGATATACTGGAGGCGGCGCTTAAGCCAGCCATTGTGCGTCATGGAGGCCACGCCTCCTGCCCAGGGGCACCCGGCGGAAGCATCCGGTTAGAATCAGAACCCCCCAGGCAGAGCATCGAGACAGATGCAAAGCGAGGGGGCTCTCCACGCGGCGTGACTTTTACATTACCTCTCCATTGTTACGTAGGTTAGAAATAACTTAAACCTAAACAAATAAAGTGAGTTATAAGCGTTTCCTGTTGTCGGCAGCCTTCTTCCCGGGACACAAACCCCACAATGTCTTCGGTACAGCCAGACGCAGTGCTGACTTACCCACACTTTGTGGTGATTAGGGACAGACTTTATCGGGTGAGTCGTGACACCCAGAGTGAGGAGGTTGTTACCCAGTTGCTGGTACCCAGGAGCCGCCGGGAAATGGTTTTTCAGGCGGCGCATTACAACCCAATGGCGGGCCATTTGGGGTACGATAAAACACTGAACCGGATAATGGCTCGGTTCTATTGGCCGGGGATTCGGGCGGAAGTGCGCGGCTGGTGCGCCTCCTGCCCCGAGTGCCAGTTGGTGAATCCCCCGGCCATCCCCAGGGCGCCCTTGCGGCCCCTTCCCCTGGTGGAGGTCCCATTCGATCGCGTGGGCATGGACATTATCGGGCCATTAGAACGTTCCGCACAAGGGTATCGATTTGTGTTAGTCCTGATCGACTACGCAACCCGATACCCAGAAGCAATTCCGTTGCGCAATATCTCCGCGAGGAGTGTTGCGCAGGCGTTGTTTCACGTCATATCGCGGGTGGGAATCCCAAAGGAGATTCTCACTGACCAGGGCACCAATTTCATGTCACGCACGATTAAGGAACTTTACGGGTTGTTGAAGGTCAAGGCCATCCGCACGAGCGTCTATCACCCAGCCACAGACGGCTTGTGTGAGAGGTTTAACCGGACGTTAAAGTCCATGATCCGGAAGTTTGTACTGGAGGATGCTCGAAATTGGCATCAATGGCTAGACCCTCTGTTGTTTGCGGTGCGGGAAGTGCCCCAGGCTTCCACAGGGTTTTCCCCGTTTGAGTTGCTCTATGGGCGCAGGCCCAGGGGCGTCCTGGACCTTATTAAAGAAAACTGGGAGGAGGGGTCCAGCGACAGTAAAAACGAAATCCAGTACGTCATGGACTTGCGTGCAAAGCTCCACTCACTCGGGGTAATGTCACGTGAGCATTTGCGCCAAGCCCAGGAGAATCAGAAACGCCTGTACGACAGAGGGACTAGATTACGCGATCTCACACCGGGGACAAGGTCCTTGTTCTGTTGCCCACCTCTACCACCAAATTACTCGCGAAGTGGCAAGGTCCCTTTGTGGTCACACGGCGAGTCGGGGACGTGGATTACGAGGTAGTGCGGTCGGACAGGGGCGATGCCCGACAGATCTACCACATCAACCTCCTGAAAAGGTGGAATGATGTGGTCCCGGTCGCGTTCGCCACAACGCTACCGGAGGGAGAGGAGCTTGGACCGGAAGTCCCTGCCCCGGGGCCCATCCCTCCGGTCGGTCGAGGAGAGGATCTGTCGGAGAGTCAGGCGGCGGACGTGGTCTCGCTACAGCTCCAGTTCGCCGACGTCTTTTCGCCCCTGCCCGGTCGCACCCCGTTAATAACTCACGACATCGAGACGCAACCGGGGTTAACGGTGCGGACACGCCCCTACAGGCTACCCGTGCACAAGCAAGACGTGATACGGCGTGAATTGGCAGCAATGATAGAGTTGGGCGTCGTCGAGGAGTCCCACAGCGACTGGTGCAGCCCCGTCGTGCTTGTGGGGAAGCCGGATGGGGCTGTCCGGTTCTGTGTGGATTACCGTAGGGTGAATGCGGTGTCCAAGTTCGACGCCTACCCGATGCCTCGGATCGACGAGCTTGTGGACCGGCTTGGCATGGCCACCTATTACACACTCTGGACTGCACGAAGGGCTACTGGCAGATTCCGTTGTCTCCAGCAGCCCGAGAGAAAACGGCGTTCTCCACTCCGCTCGGGCTGTACCAATTTAAGGTACTTCCGTTCGGGTTGTTCGGGGCCCCAGCCACGTTCCAGCGGCTGATGGACCGGGTATTGCGGCCTCACGCTGCATATGCTGCTGCCTACCTCGATGACATAGTCGTCTATGGAGACGACTGGGGGCAGCATATGCAGCGGGTGGCGGCCGTCCTTCAGTCGCTGAGGCGGGCGGGGCTCACGGCCAACCCGAAGAAGTGCGTGATCGGGCGGAGGGAGATCCAGTATCTGGGGTTCCACCTGGGGGGGGGAAGGTCCGGCCGCAGGTCGGTAAGACCGAGGCGGTCGCTGCCGCCCCCTCGCCCCAGGACCAAGAAGGAGGTGAGGCGGTTCCTGGGGCTGGCGGGGTACTATCGGCAGTTTGTCCCAAACTTCTCCGACCTGGCCAGCCCCTTGACCGACCTCACCCGGAAGAGGGCCCCAGATACGGTCCAGTGGTCGGAGCCATGTCAGGTGTCGTTTGATGCTATTAAAACAGCCCTCTGCGGGGAAGCCGTCCTGTGTGCTCCTAATTTTGCTCTCCCTTTCTCCGTGCAGGCAGACGTCGGATAGGGGGTTGGGCGCGGTCCTGACCCAGCAGGTGGGGGGGGCCGACCGACCGGTGCTGTACCTGAGCCGCAAACTATCGGACCGGGAGGGTCGGTACAGCACCGTCGAGAAGGAGTGTCTCGCCATCCGATGGGCGGTCGGCGCCCTCCGCTACTACCTGCTGGGACGCCAGTTCACCCTCTACTCCGACCACGCCCCCCTCCAGTGGCTCCACCGGATGAAGGATGCCAACGCGAGGATCACCCGGTGGTACCTCGCGTTGCAGCCATTTCATTTCCGGTGACCCACAGACCGGGGGCGCAGATGGTCGTAGCTGATTTCCTCTCCCGTTCCGGGGGGGGGGAGTAGGCTGCGGCCGGATGGGTCCCCGGCCTGTGTCGGGCGGTGGGGGTATGTGGAGGGGGGCGGCGCCTGGCCTGCAGGGGGGTATGGAGCACCGGGTCTGCTGGGGCGATTGGGTCTGGGTGCACACCTGTAGGCACTCAGGCCCAATCAGGAAGTGTGTATTTATGTGTCTGCTCTGCCTTTCAGTAGAGGACGGGATACGGGGAGTGCGGAGCACTCGCGACAGCAAAAGGCAGAGAGCCTGGCGACTCCTTTTGGGAGACGGACAATCCATTTACGTGGACTTTTGATTTGTTTGTTGTTCAGGTGTGAACAATAAACCGTCTGGACTGAAAACCGCTCAAACCTGTCTCCGCCCACTCATTGGACCTTTACAATGCTATACTGACGTCTATTCTGCCAGCAACTATAGTACTACTAGCAGACTATAGATATTGTTGGGCAATTCAGATAAAAGCACCAAACACCTGTTTGCGTCTCTGTGTAAAAGAAATGAACTGTACACCCTGACTTCTTAGTTAAGAGGTCCAATTTGTCCTGATGGATCGTCCCGTGTCTGTGTGAAACGATCTGGGTTCTCATAAACCCGTTCGCGGTGGTAAGAGACGAGCAGAGTCTACAGCGTCCGCTTGCAGAGCAGAGTCTACAGCGTCCGTTCACTACAATAACCCGGTCACGGTGATAGATTACGCTAACCCTAACCATAACCCTAACTATAACCCTAACCATAACCCTTTTTGGAGTGAATTGTTTCACAGTAGACTGCGGACGCTGTAGACTCTGCTCTGCGAGCGGACGCTGTAGACTCTGCTCTGCGAGCGGACGCTGTAGACTGCTCGTCTCTTACCAACACGAACGGGTTTATGAAACCCAGATCGTTCCACACAGACGCGGGGGGGGACCTTTGCATCAGTATCAGATGTCTAGGGCGTGATGACAAATCGTCGGTATATTATGAGTTGGGATGAGAACGTGTTGGATATTATGGCCCCCCCTTGTTCAGATGCGTTCCGCGGAACGCATCTGAACAATAATATCATTCATAGTGCATGAAATGAACCACTGAGAATTCGAACACCACTACAAAATGGCGAGCACCCTATATTGTGCACTATATCCGTGATAGGGAACGATTTCGAACACAGCTCATGGTATAACAATAGGGTATTTACCTCCTTTTCGTCAGGATCTTTACTCTTTTTCGACCAACAATGAAAAAGAGTTGTCTGGCTGCCTTTCCGTGTCCTTTTCATCGCCACATTCATTTAGCATGAACTTTCTCAACTAATTTACATCTACATTTAAATCCCAGCGACTGCGCGAAATAGTTCGGTTTGGTAAAGAAAACGGTTTGGGTCATACCAAGTAGTCGGTGGGCGGCGGGGAGGGGGGGTACATTACAGATGATTAAAACATGATACTATCTTGCTGCCAAATTAAATTAATAAAGAAAACAAACAGAATATTTAATATTTTTCTGAATTATGTGTGATGATATTGGGGGGTTATATTAGCTGGATCGGATTTTTGGGGGGGTCATGACCCCCCTAACCCCCCCGCAAATTACGCGCCTGGCTACAGGCTAGAGCGCCAGTGTGGTTCCACATTCTGGACGAGAGCCTGACCTCAGTTCAAAGTTGGTTAAGGCTGAAATAATACCATTAATATCATCCAACAGTTTATCCGTTTTCCTTTGGACAATCAATAACTACACAGGATCAAAGCCAACTTCATGGCAATTGCAGGTATGCCGGTGTGGTCGGTGCTATTGACGGGACGCACATAAAATAATTGCGCCATCAAAAGATGAGGACGTGTTCGTCAATAGAAAGAAAGTACATTACATCAACACGCAGATTGCTTTTGATGCAACTTTTTACATTCTTGATGTTGTCTTGAAGTGGCCTGCAGGGTCTACCCATGATTCGCGCATTTTAATGGAGAGCGGTCTGAGGCGTGAGGAGAGGCACCGTGTACCAGTTGGGTGTCTTGCTGGGTGACAGTGGCTGTCCCTGCAAGACGTCTTGACCCCCTATCTCAATCCACAACCGGGAGCACAGTTAAAGTATAACATGTAAGTGATTACGCGGATTACGCTTAGTCCTATGCGTAAAAAAACATCGTATTAGCTCTTTGTCGCCTTTTATTTGTTGAATCCATATCTATTATCAACCCGGTCTCATCAATGTGCGTACAAATAACACGACTTTACACTTTCAAAAAGCGTGCATAAGATACGCCAAAATCCAATTTCACGTGCATATGATACGCCAATCCTTCCCATTCTGGTCTGTGGAGAGCCAGACCGCTCTCCATTAAAATGCGCGAATCATGGGTAGACCCTGCAGGCCACTTTGCAACAACATCAAGAATGTAACAAGTTGCATCAAAAGCAATCTGCGTGTTGATGTAATGTACTTTCTTTCTATTGACGAACACGTCCTCATCTTTTGATGGCGCAATTATTTTTATGTGCGTCCCGTCAATAGCACCGACCACACCGGCATACCTGCAATTGCCATGAAGTTGGCTTTGATCCTGTGTAGTTATTGATTGTCCAAAGGAAAACGGATAAACTGTTGGATGATATTAATGGTATTATTTCAGCCTTAACTAACTTTGAACTGAGGTCAGGCTCTCGTCCAGAATGTGGAACCACACTGGCGCTCTAGCCTGTATGTAAATATATGATCATTGTGGAATCGTGTTTGTGTGTGTATATGTGTAGGGTCCGTGTACGAAGTATAATTCATTTACAGTTGTTCACGTTGTATAATGAAAAAGGCCAGTTTCGGGGGTATTGCCTAATTTCATTGTCCGAGACGTGCAATGCAATTCAGCGCGCCAAAGCGTCAGCTTGTTCCATTATCCAAGTTGTACAATGAAAATTGAACAAGGAAGTCGAGAGCCGGAAACAGAGACAGCTCGCCTTCAAAGTAGCCTAAAGCTCGCCTTATAAGTAAAAGACGTGCGTTTTGAAGCGTGAATTTAATTTAAGGAGCGCTAAACTAAATAAATAAACAAATAGCCTCAATCAGGGGTCTTCAACGTTTTCCAGGCCAAGGACCCCCAAACTGATAGAGAGATGGAGCGGGGACCCCCTACTTATGTTGTGTAAAATTGAGTTTTATATTAAACTGGTCGTGCCATACATAAATGTACCTTGTTATTGTGCATTCAATACTAAGATATTGAAATAATACACAGTTCATATATTCATGTGCAAGGTACAGTGAGTAGGGTGGCCATGCCACTGCCATTCATAAACATAATGTAGCGTCCGCCAGGACGCGTTGGAAAGACGACGCAGTGTTGTTCAGCAAACAACATTTATTGCTGCAACAGAACAGGTTACTGTCGGCAGTAACCACGCCAAAACAACTCCAACATAAAGTTAGCCGTAACTCTCTCGTTCCTCGCGCTCAACCCAGGCTCTGGACGTGCTGCGATGATAGCTCAGTTCACAACGACAAAACACACAGATCACTTTGGTCTTGTCAATGGAACCATCCACTCAAAACGTAACGTCTACTACTCTTAAACAAGTGTGTGCGGCGTGCCTGTTTTGTTTCCGCTCTAGATCCGTATGGGGTCAGAACAGTCTCATTAATAATGAATGCACAGAGAAGGATTCACAAATGTATTTTGTGATTTATATATAAATTACTCTCTTCTCACAAATACATTTCAATGCACACACAAATGGATTTCGGCATGTATAAATGTAAAATAAATCCATAAACAAAAATAAGTTTCACAAGCACATTTCTGATCCACACACAAATGTATCTTGTTTTAAATAAATGTAATATAAATCCATAAATATATTAATTACATATTTTCTTCAAAAATGTATTTGAATGTTGTTACATTTATATACAAACTGTTAAACTTGAATTTACAAGACGTTTTTCATTTGTGAACTTGTTTGCATTTGTGTGTGAACTGGCCTGTATTTATATGTGGATTTTTGAGACTCCCCTGACACGGCTGGATTCACAAATGCATTTTTTTCACCAAGGAACTCTCTGTAGCCAATCAGATGCCTCCTTAGTTTTCAGCCAATCACATGACTACAATCCCACGAGGGGTACCTCAGCATGGCCAGCGCACAGCATTTTCTCTGCGCATTTTGCGTTACTTTTCGGTAAATAAAAAAGAGTTATCGGACTTCACTGGTAACTGTGCGTTCACATCAGAAGCGAATTGCGCTGCAAAGACGCTTTGGTCGCTCATAAAGATTCGCTGCGAATATTTCTGTTTGCTTTTGTCGCTCATGACGTACAATTCAATTTTGCAGACGCATTTAAAGGAGCCGTATGCTTACAGACAGCCATATCAAAGAGTGAACTCCATACACTTTGGCCATATTGCAGAGACGGTTTTGCTTGTTGGATAAACGATAGTCGCACATCCATCGTAACTACGCCGTGAAGGTGAACCCTCCCGGACTCCGCTATTAACATGAACCGCTCTGCCGGAGGAGCCGCACATCCACACGCACCGGACACCACAATACAAACAAACATGCTTTCCATTTGCTTGCTTTTAAATAAAGTTGTGTGCAGTTATACGGTAAATACGATTATTGAAAGTGTTCATGTCTCCTTCCTGGTCCAGAACCGCTTGGTCCATGCCGTTAATAGGCGGCCCGCTTCGTGCGTGTGCTTGTAAAAATGATATTTAAGCTGATTATTACGGTATTGTATTGGATCGTACAACACCGGGTGCCCAGCCACAGCCGCGATTAACTTTTCAGTCGACATTTTGATGTACAGTAGGAACCAAAAAAGTACAGTAGGAACCAAATTGCCGGTGTTCCCTGGGACCCACGCAATCGATCGCTTCTGATGTGAACGCACAGAGTTCAGCCATGGCGTCTGGTAATGGCAATCCCAATTCAAGTGTTACTTAAATCGTGATTGCCATTCCCAGACGCCATGTTGAGGCTGAACTCAAGTGGAAGAAAGGTCAAGTCCGGATCTTTCTTTTTTATATTTTACCGAAAAGTAACGCAAAATGCGCAGAGAAAATGCTGTGCTCTGGCCATGGTGAGGTACCCCTCGTTGGACTGCAGTCATGTGATTGGCTGAAAACTAAGGCGGCATCTGATTGGCTACAGAAAGTTCCTTGTTGAAAAAAATGCATTTGTGAATCCAGCCGTGTCAGGGGAGTCTCAAAAATCCACATATAAATACAGACCAGTTCACACACAAATGCAAACAAGTTCACAAATGAAAAGCGTCTTGTAAATTCAAGTTTAACAGTTTGTATATAAATGTAACAACATCCAAATACATTTTTGATGAAAATTGCAAATATTCTTTTAATTCATATATTTATGGATTTATATTACATTTATTTTAAACAAGACACATTTGTGTGTGGATCAGAAATGTGCTTGTGAAACTTATTTTTGTTTATGGATTTATTTTACATTTATACATGCCGAAATCCATTTGTGTGTGCATTGAAATGTATTTGTGAGAAGAGAGTAATTTATATAGGCTCCTATAAATCACAAAATACATTTGTGAATCCTTCTCTGTGCATTCATTATTAATGAGACTGTTCTGACCCCATAGATCCGGTGTGGTGTTGTAGTTTTTGACGGAATGAGGGCTGTGTGAGTGCGCGTGCGTGTGTGTGTGCGTGCGTGCGTGTGTGTGTGTGTGAGCGAGCCTGGGTTGAGCGCGAGGAACATTAGGAGAGAGTTACGGCTAACTTTATGTTGGAGTTGTTTTGGCGTGGTTACGGCCGACAGTAACCTGTTCTGTTGCAGCAATAAATGTTGTTTGCTGAACACCACTGCGTCGTCTTTCCAACGCGTCCTGGCGGACGCTACATATGTTTATGAATGGCAGTGGCATGGCCACCCTAATCACTGTACCTTGCACATGAATATATGAACCTGTGTATTATTTCAATATCTTAGTATTGAATGCACAATAACAAGGTACATTTATACATGGCACTATAGGACCAGTTTAATATAAAACACAATTTTACACAACATAAGTAGGGGTTCCCGCTCCATCTCTCTATCAGTTTGGGGGTCCTTGGCCTGGAAAACGTTGAAGACCCCTGATTGAGGCTATTTGTTTATTTATTTAGTTTAGCGCTCCTTAAATTAAATTCACGCTTCAAAACGCACGACTTTTACTTATAAGGCGAGCTTTACTTTGAAGGCGAGCTGTCTCTGTTTCCGGCTCTCGACTTCCTTGTTCAATTTTCATTGTACAACTTGGATAATGGAACAAGCTGACGCTTTGGCGCGCTGAATTGCATTGCACGTCTCGGACAATGAAATTAGGCAATACCCCCGAAAGGTCAGGGTACTAAAGTATAATCCGTTTTTCTGTCAAAACCAAAATACGAAAAAACGGAAACAGTGCCCTCTTTTCCTATTTTCGTTTTAAACCAAAAACGGAAAAACGGTTTTTGCTCTCAGCATCAAAAAACGAAAAAACGAAAAAAACAAAATCAAATAACGACCCAAATTTGGTTTTTGCAAATTCCTTGTTTCGTTTTTTGGTTCTCATTTATTAATATGACGGCGGACAGACCGGAAGCGGAAGTGACCTGTAGCAACTTCAAAATAAAAGTAGCGTGCTAACTTATTATCATGCATAATAAAGTTAAAAAAAAAGTATTATCATACACTATTATAGGCAGTGTTGTGCTAGTTACTGAAAAATAGTAACTAGTTACAGTTACTAGTTACTTTGTAAAAAAGTTTTAAAAAAGTAACTCAGTTAGTAACTCAGCGCGCAATAGTAACACACCGCGGACCTACGACCGGCGGGGGGGGGGGGGGGGGGGGGTGCGCGCAATAGTAACACACCACGGACCTACCGGCGGGCGGACCTGTGACCGGCGGGGGTGTCTCAAAAAGGAGGACAAATACGCGTCTGGCTTGATGCTGCACCGGACGCCAGACAGGGCATTGAAAAACCGGACAGTCCGGCTTTATTGATCGGGAACTGTGTGCCGTTGTAAAACCTCACCAAAAGGAACTGAGTAACGCAGCGTTTGGTAACGGGAACGGAGTTACTGAATTTTAAAAAACAACGCGTTACCTTACGCGTTACTGAAAAAAGTAACGGTGTTACTAATAACCGTTACTACCCAACACTGATTATAGGCTACCGTTCTCTTTCTACACCCATGTATGGTTCACATTTATTTTAGTAAAGTGAAACTATAACAGCTGGTTGTTTGGGAAAACGTGATACATAATTATTATTATTTTAGCTGAGTGTGTGAATGCACATTGTGGAAAACTTTTACCCGAATTACATTCCCTGTCTAAACAAAGAGCATCTATAAAGTCACCAGCAGAGTTCCCCATCACGCACAGTCAAGACTGACATAGTGAAATATGTAAAGTAAATCATGTGTAAATACAGCGCATCTAAAAAGTATTCAGAGCCCTTCATTTATTCCACATTTTGTTGTGTTATAGACTTAATTTAAATCAATAGTATAGCATTAATACTTTTTCTAATAAATCAAAACATAATAACCCTTGTCTTGTGAAAATGTAGGAGAATTAAAAAACGTAATCATTAGATTTATATATGATAAAGTAGCTAATTTATTGTTTTTTAGCTGCATATCCTTTGCATGTCATGATTTCCTTGTGTGACACATTCACATCAATCGGATATAAAATAACTTAGGCAGCTGACAACCCAGTACTGTGGAATTACAGTTGCCTGATGGCCAAATCAGACATATACATGAACACAGACGGCTTACGTCAGTGTAAGTAGGCTCTTCTTGATTGTGCGTGATGGGGAACTCTGCTGGTGACTTTATAGATGCTCTATGTTTAGGCAGGGAATGTAATTCGGGTAAAAGTTTTCCACAATGTGCATTCACACACTCAGCTAAAATAATAATAATTATGTATCACATTCTCCCTAACAACCAGCTGTTATAGTTTCACTTGACTAAAATAAATGTGAACAATACATGGGTGTAGAAAGAGAACGGTAGCCTATAATAGCGTGTGATAATAAGGTTTTTTTGTTGTTGTTTTTTACTTTATTAGGCTATGCATGATAGCCAGTTAGCACACTACTTTTATTTTGAAGTTGCTACAGGTCACTTCCGCTTCCGGTCTGTCCGCCCATACTAATAAATGAAAACCAATAAACGAAAAAAGGAATTTGCAAAAACCAAATTTGGGTCGTTATTTGATTTTGTTTTTTTCGTTTTTTCGTTTTTTGACGCTGAGAGCAAAAACCGTTTTTCCGTGTTTGGTTTAAAACGAAAAAAGGAAAAGAGGGCACTGTTTCCGTTTTTTCGTATTTTGGTTTTGACAGAAAAACGGATTATACTTTAGTACCCTGACCCCGAAACTGGCCTTTTTCATTATACAACGTGAACAACTGTACATGAATTATACTTCGTACACGGACCGTGTAGCCTATGTATTTTTTATTCTATTTTTATTATTTTATTATTATTGTATTGTGTTGTCGTGAAGGTGTTCCATTTTGATGAAGGTAGACTCACAGGACTCAAGTAAAAAAAAAGATCCTATTCCCTATTTCCGATAATAAGCACATCAATGAGAATCAGAAAACGACTCGTTTTTCGTTTTCCGGTTCAGAATCGGAAAACGAAAAACGAAAATAGACTCGTTTCTCGTTTTCCGTTGTCCAATTCCAAAATGAAAAACGGAAAACGGGTCTGTTTCCCTATTTTGGATTTCCCATCTCAGAACGGAAATCGAATGGCCGCGACGTACACGGTCCGTGTATGATCCGATCATTTGATTATTCCATTCATTCATCCAAACGAAAAACGAAAAAACGAGTCAATATATCGTTTTTCTGTTTTTTTTTATGCACCAACAATTGAATAATGGTGTTTGTTTTCCTATTTTCAGCTCGAAACGGAAATTATAATAAACAATGAAACCAAAACGAAATAATAAACACAATTTACTTATTTCTTTATATATCTTCCCGCTCCGCATGCGCAATGATCACACACCGATCTGAGCGCCGACACGACACGACACGATCCAGCCAGCCTTTGCTTTGAAGATGGAATTATCATTTGTGCTTTTCAAGGCCGCCAGAAGGGTGACTTTGAAAGAGGAGGACATGTCGGTGGAGAAAATTTCTACAATATTCCAGGTACAGTCATCGAATGTTCATGAAAGGGATAACGCATGGAACGCCGGTCATTATCGGGGGAAAAAAAGCTCCGGCAGGGCGAACCGGACACCGATGCGAAGCGGAGGTGTCTTGCTTCGTCCTGAAGGGTCTTATTTTAGATAATGACCGGCGTTCTGTACATTATCCCGCTTATTACACGGCTCCTGGCCAAAACGAAAAAAGTACTTCACACGGTGTCTTTTTACAATTTATTTGTTACCATTCGTAGTCAGCAGAGAAATAGTTACCGGACTACTTGCGGAGTGATACGAGAGACGTGAATCAGAGGCCAAAAATCCACTTTCCTTGACAGCGCTTATTTTCCAAACCAGTACTACTGGAGAAGTGCTCAAAACAGCCTGTCCTAAGACACATAGGGGACATTTTCTTGTCTTTATTTAAAAAAAAAACCTGTCTTTTTTTGACTGTGCTCCAGTAAAAAAAAATACACCGGTGGGCCACCGCCCGCAATCTTTTTGCAGGGTGGTAGGGGAAGACATCTGTCAGCATGACAAAAACCATATCAATGAGGCTAGGCTAATGACAGAATCACCACTTATGCAATATAATACATTTATCACCATAAACTGAATCCTCCAAAAATGATTATACAGTTAAAAAACTGCCTATCCAAAACGGTTTCCACAAAATCTAAACATTATCACTTTTGCATTGTAACTAGTCATGGTTTATTGCAGGCTGTTGTACTGCGTTACATTCGTTTTTACTAGGCTAACTGGCAAAACATTGTAATGCACATTGTTAACTCGATTACCCAGCTTTTGCCTACTTAAGAAAACCTTACTTTTCTTTCAGTAACCAGCCAGAGTCTGTACCTCACTGGTGATAGCAATGTGGCAGTGTTTCCCGGGCAGGATGGCCACTTCAGTTCTTTTGATCTGAGGGACAGGGCCCATTATGAGGTACACGGGGTCGAGGCTGCAGCGGAGGTTGTTAACTTCGCTGCCTCTGGGCCACCTCCTACCCCTTCCTCAAGCAGCCAGTTTCGGTTTTCCAGGTCGGCTAGCTCAACATGTACCTCACTGCCACCCAGGGCCCAATCCCTAAAATATTTTACAAGGTAACCTGTCAATAGAAGGTTAATGTTTAACTTGTACTATTGTATGTTCATCATTATGAATGACCCTAAATATATTTTTTCTGAATTCCAGGACTGTCAGCCTGGGAGAATTAAATAATGGAAAGCTTGTGAACAGCAGAATGGTGGTTGTAAGATTCACAGAGCTGGAGGCCAGTGTCCCATCCATCATTTCCAAAGTGAAAGACGCCTTAGGTAGCGTTGAACCACTCATCTTAACTGACAGCAATGGAGTGGAGATTTTGGACTCAGAAGGAACAAGAGGTGCTTCATTTGAGCAACTGTATTTACCTGTCAGTTTGCAGTTTAGGTAACCATAGCCCTGTGTCTTGAATATTTAAGCTGCAAGAACTTTTGTGTTGCTTCACAATTAGGTTGGAAATATATTGTCGTCTTTGAATTGCAGCATCAACATCTATAAAGTCCCACATTTCAAACTGTAGCCATAAACTTAAGCTTTTGCTGCCATTTCAGGTAAAACTGAATTAATATGCATCACGTTTTATAATGTTGTACTCATTTAGGCTCCTTCTACTGGAAGCAGAATTCACGAAAAATAATGGCTGTACCAGAGGCTGACTTCCAAGCCGTGCAACAAAAGAGGCGAAGAATCTCGTAAGTTGGACTGCCAGCGTCTGCTGTTACACCTCCTCACTTTTTCCTCCTGACGTCAGTCACCGCAAAGGTGGTCTGCCACAACATATCGAAAGGGACTCAATGAAAGTGACTTAAAGAATGCCATGTCCAAACACAATATGGCCATATTTATGAGTATTTTCATAACTGCTCCTAGTATTTTAGAGTGGCACAATCTGGAATAAACTGAAGTAAACCAGGTTTCTCTGTGTCTATAAAACACATGTCACAATTAATGTATACATTCCCGGTTGCTTACTGAGCTTAAAATTATAATAAATAAATAAAATATATGAATAAATGATTTAAGATATACATGTGATGTTTTTGTTTCATAGACGCAGATGATGATGGTGGACTGGACAGTGTGTTCGAGAAAATCGAGGAGGTTGTCCTGGCTGCTCAGGGTTTGTCTGAGGTGACTACTGCCATCCAGGGACTCTCTGACCTGATCAATAGAAACAAGTCGACAACATTGGTGCTGACCGAAGAACAGACCATGAGTGTGAAGGCTGCCTTCACTTGTCTGGTTTGCAAAGGTACATTTTGTCATTGAGTAGAATTGAATAAAACTGGTTATTTAGCCATCTTACAGCGCTGACAAAGATAACATTGATATTTTATCTAATTTATTTTGTAGTAGTCATTTTAAAAGCTTCAAAGTGTCAATGCTCGTGGTGCTTCTTGTATGGCATGGGAGGATGCAATTGGACCATCTGGAGGCAGAACAAGGACTTGGTTCACTCCCACTGCTGCTCAAAGAGCACCATGCTTCTGCCATACATAGGATCAATAACATCACAAGGATGCTTTTTGTAATGCTGCGGGACATCTGAATAACCACTGCTACAATTTAAAAAAAAACAACTAATAATCCTTTATGTTCATGTGCTGCGTCTTGTATTACTTTCAGACCTGTAATATTTATTTCTTATACTGGCAGGATTCATGCAAGATCCTGTATTTGCAACATGCTGTCAGAGCTTGGTTGGATGCAGATCCTGCACTACTTTGTGGCTCCAGGAATCATCACTATGTTTGAAGTGTAGAGCAGATGATTTTTCCGTCAACATTCACAGAGTTACTGGCCTTGCAGAAACAGTAAATGTCATTAGTCAATTGGCCCCTGAAGAGTAAAT
Organism: Merluccius polli; assembly: GCA_030340625.1. Classification (NCBI taxonomy): domain Eukaryota; kingdom Metazoa; phylum Chordata; class Actinopteri; order Gadiformes; family Merlucciidae; genus Merluccius; species Merluccius polli. Next base: position 147,911 of record JAOPHQ010004303.1, on the reverse strand, counting down.
GCTGCATCTGTTCTTGTCATCAAACGTTCCTTTTCACAGTGCAGATCATTTGATTGAAGAATGTTGTTGTATGTTGCATTATGGTTCTCAGCTCAGAGGGGTTTTATAAGAGCTAGCAAATGTTGTTGTGACAGGCTTTTCCTATGAAACACCACACTGGTTTAACATATTTGCGGTTGTCATTTTCATGTGGAGATACCCAAAGTTGGACTTAATGTGTTTTATTTTTTGAGTCTCTGTTCCATCATTGACAAGTCCTGTACACAAGCAGTTCTTGTTTTTCAGCAAAATAAATATTTTTTGCATAAAATAGCCCTGTGAATACTTTGTAATATGTACACAATGACAGTAAACAAAATGGAATAGCATTGATTTTTTAAATGGTAAAATAAGCAGCTGACATTTATATTTTAATTTCATTTAATTATTTCATTTTCAAGTATACTGTATCATGCGTGTCTGATAGTGTCTCCACACACAAATAAAGTACAATTACGAAGTCTTGATTAAAAATCCAGAATCAATTACTTGAACAACAGGTAAATCTATTTTTTTAGTGGAGTGGACTTTAAGAGCTAACAAATGTGAAATTAGGCACATCTCTTTGTTACATCAATGATGTGGATCAAGGCCTCTTTAAATGGAGTATAGTTGTAATTGACAGCATTTTCAAAAACAACTGAAAGGTCGGGGCAGTACTGGGCAAAGAGCTGTTCCGCTCTCACTTTGTCTGCCTCAGACAAAAAGGGGTCACTTCCAAATGAAGATATTCTGGTCAGGGATGATCCCATGTCCCTGTCGTACATGTCAGCTGCTACTGTGGCATCCGGAAGAAGATCTGTTGTGATCTTTCTTGGTGTTCCAGTCCCTGCCAGTTGATCTGGTATCCCTTTCCCTTCAACACAAGAAACGTGTTTATTGTGTTTTCAATGGTAAAACACTTCTAGAACCTGTTACGGTGAATAACTTGTATGGAATATGTAACAAACCTGGGATCCTGTGAGCATTCCATGATTGCACAAATCTGTTTAAGCCAATCTCGCACATCTGGCAGGTCAGATTGGATGTGCAGAACCTCGTCAGGCTGTCCTCCATGTCTATTGCTTCCTGATCTTGTAGCTGTATCAGGGCCTCCTTTAGTGGTAGTTCACCCTGTTATTGACTTCTGACCACATCCTTTCCACTGTGTGATTCTTTAAAGAAAATAAGAGGTGGGTAGAAATAAATATACTCAATCATAATTAAAAGTCCTGAATTCAAAATACTAGAATAAATAGTATCTGCTAAATGTGCTGGAGATACCAAATGTAACTTGTTTAACTACAGCTACATAAGTTGGACAATGTGACTGATTTATTATTAAATATGACATTATTAAAGTGGTATGTGGTTGGGTAGAAGTATAAAGTAGCAGACAATTGATATAATCAAGTTAAAGCACAGGTACCTCAAACTTAAGTGCAATACTTGGCTTAATATACTTTGTCACGTGTAATGTAGGCTGATGGCTTGCAGATGGTAAACATTACCCTTGTTGACTGGGTTTGGAGGTATGGCTCTCTTTGCTGGTTGTGTCTATATTCTGACAGCCTCTCTTGCATGTACAGACACAGGTAAAACTCTTTTCCATGATCCACACGAAGTTGATCCCACATTCCATAATGTGTTACTGCAGGTCTACATAAACAAGTATGATATGCTTAATAATTGGTATTATTGCAATTAATAAAATGATTTTTCTGACACTGACCTGTACACTTCTTCATAGATGGTTAGATTGTTTTTTATAGGCATAGTTGCATTTGCAACAATTTTCTTGCTATGGCCATCTACAGCAATCACATGAGTCACTCCAAACATGACCAACTTTTCGTTTTGGTCCATGTGTAATTTGTGTCCCATATACTCTGCATTATATGGGGTTGGGTTAAAGTTACGGGTACCCTATGCAGGCAAGACAATATAATATATTAATAACTTTGGTCACCATTAGATGAAGTAATATTAGGCCTACAGGTGCATGGCATTCACAACCCTGACCCTTGCAAAAACACAACATTTAGGACTAGGCTAATTATAAGGTTACATAGGCCTACTTGACGCCGTTCTTCATGGTAAGGCGCATGGGCTCTCAGAGCTCTTCCAATTCGGCATTCCCCTGCATGTACCCCAACTGAGGACAGGTCATCATTTTACGGCCAAAAGTAGGTCCAGTCTGTTACACACACACACACACACACACACACACAAACACACACACAGTTTATCTACAGGCTACAGAAAAAAGTAGCCTACATGCTTGTTTTGTCATTATTTAGGCTAATATAGGCTTTCTTACCTCATTTACTGCGCGAGAGACTGCAATTTCAAGGTCTGAGTCAGAAATGTGTCCTTTTCTCCGCATGTTATGGTTGGCAAGTAGTCTCCGGATACTGATCTCAGAGGTTCCCCGCTGGACACCCATTTCTCGCAAGTTTTCCAAGATTTCATGATATGTCTTTCCATTCACGAACATATCATGTATAAGAGGCATGTATGACTCGAGTGAGGCCATTAGAACACGGAAGATTCCAGTGGCGGACTGGACCATACAGTTTTGACTGGACCGTGAGAATTTCTGTTATGGTTCTCTTATAGCGACCATCGCTACATTGCGCATGCGGAGCGGGAAGATATATAAAGAAATAAGTAAATTATGTTTATTATTTCGTTTTGGTTTCATTGTTATTATAATTTCCGTTTCGAGCTGAAAATAGGAAAACAAACACCATTATTCAATTGTTGGTGCATAAAGAAAAACAGAAAAACGATATATTGACTCGTTTTTTCGTTTTTCGTTTGGATGAATGAATGGAATAATCAAATGATCGGATCATACACGGACCGTACACGAATCCGTGTATCATTCGTTCTTTTTATATTCAATTGAGAATCCAAAATCGGAAAATGAAAAAACGATTTGTTATTGCCTTATTCGTTTAAGAATCTGATACCAAAAAACAAATAACGGTTTGTTTTTTGTACTTTCGATGTTATGGTCAGATCAAAAATAGGAAATGAAAAAACTGGGCCACGGGCCGAACTTGATTTTGATATTTAATTTCTCCGATTTGTGTGACCAGGAAGTCTTATATTTATATTGACTTATATTGATCCAATCACAGCCCTCTCCATCTCTTTGTCCGATACATGTCTTTTTCACTTTGGTCGTGTTGAACACAGAATCTTCCAACACTCATTTCAGAGCATCGCTGGATGCCCATCTGCTGCAGTATGGTGGAAATCTCTGGTCAGGGTACTAAAGTATAATCCGTTTTTCTGTCAAAACCAAAATACGAAAAAACGGAAACAGTGCCCTCTTTTCCTTTTTTCGTTTTAAACCAAAAACGGAAAAATGTTTTTTGCTCTCAGCATCAAAAAACGAAAAAACGAAAAAAACTAAATCAAATAACGACCCAAATTTGGTTTTTGCAAATTCCTTGTTTCGTTTTTTTGGTTTCATTTATTAATATGAACGGCGACAGACCGGAAGCGGAAGTGACCCTTTAAGCAACTTCAATATAAAAGTACTCGTGTCTATACTTATTATCATGCATAATAAAGTTTAAAAAAAAACGTATTATCATACACTATTATAGGCAGTGTTGTGCTAGTTACTGAAAAATAGTAACTAGTTACAGTTTACTAGTTCTTTGTAAAAAAGTTTTAAAAAAGTAACTCAGTTAGTAACTCACGCGGCAATAATAACACACCGTGGACCTACGACCGCGGGGGGGGGGTGGGGTGGGTGCGCGCAATAGTAACACAACCATGACCTATGACCGGCGGGCGGACCTGTGCGGCGGGGCTGTCTCAAAAAGGAGGACAAATAACGCGTCTGGCTTGATGCTGCACCGGTACGCCAGACAGGGCATTGAAAAACCGGACAGTCCGGCTTTATTGATCGGGAACTGTGTGCCGTTGTAAAACCTCACCAAAAGGAACTGAGTAACGCAGCGTTTGGTAACGGGAACGGAGTTACTGAATTTTAAAAAACAACGCGTTACCTTACGCGTTTACTGAAAAAAGTAACGGCGTTACTAATAACCGTTACTACCCAACACTGAGTATAGGCTTTACCGTTCTCTTTCTATCACCCATGTATGGTTCACGGAGTTATTTTAGTAAAGTGAAACTATAACAGCTGGTTGTTTGGGAAAACGTGATACATAATTATTATTATTTTAGCTGAGTGTGTGAATGCACATTGTGGAAAACTTTTACCCGAATTACATTCCCTGTCTAAACAAAGAGCATCTATAAAGTCACCAGCAGAGTTCCCCATCACGCACAGTCAAGACTGACATGGTGAAATATGTAAAGTAAATCATGTGTAAATACAGCGCATCTAAAAAGTATTCAGAGCCCTTCATTTATTCCACATTTTGTTGTGTTATAGACTTAATTTAAATCAATAGTATAGCATTAATACTTTTTCTAATAAATCAAAACATAATAACCCTTGTCTTGTGAAAATGTAGGAGAATTAAAAAACGTAATCATTAGATTTACATAAGAACTGATAAAGTAGCTAATTTATTGTTTTTTAGCTGCATATCCTTTGCATGTCATGATTTCCTTGTGTGACACATTCACATCAATCGGATACAAAATAACTTAGGCAGCTGACAACCCAGTACTGTGGAATTACAGTTGCCTGATGGCCAAATCAGACATATACACGGACACAGACGGCTTACGTCAGTGTAAGTAGGCTCTTCTTGATTGTGCGTGATGGGGAACTCTGCTGGTGATTTATAGATGCTCTTTGTTTAGGCAGGGAATGTAATTCGGGTAAAAGTTTTCCACAATGTGCATTCACACACTCAGCTAAAATAATAATAATTATGTATCACATTCTCCCTAACAACCAGCTGTTATAGTTTCACTTGACTAAAATAAATGTGAACGATACATGGGTGTAGAAAGAGAACGGTAGCCTATAATAGCGTATGATAATAAGGTTTTTTTTTAGTTTTTTTTAAACTTTATTAGGCTATGCATGATAGCCAGTTAGCACACTACTTTTATTTTGAAGTTGCTACAGGTCACTTCCGCTTCCGGTCTGTCCGCCCTCATATTAATGAATGAAAACCAAAAAACGAAAAAAGGAATTTGCAAAAACCAAATTTGGGTCGTTATTTGATTTTGTTTTTTTCGTTTTTTCGTTTTTTGACGCTGAGAGCAAAAACCGTTTTTCCGCGTTTGGTTTAAAACGAAAAAAGGAAAAGAGGGCACTGTTTCCGTTTTTTCGTATTTTGGTTTTGACAGAAAAACGGATTATACTTTAGTACCCTGACCATCTCTGCATGCGTCTTGCCAGTTTCAAATAAGTCTTTAATTAACGTATGGTTCCAGTGCGGCCATGGTGTCGACACCAAATTACTCCAAATAATACTGATTCATTGACTTACAATCACTGCGTGATTCTGTTTTTTCAGGCTTTCTTTCACACTTAACTGTTGACGAATTTGCTGCAAGCTTATCAAGTGCAACACACAAAAGTCAATAACTTCCTGGTCACACAAATCGGAGAAATTAAATATCAAAATCAAGTTCGGCCCGTGGCCCCGTTTTTTAATTTCCTATTTTTGATCAGAGCATAAAATCGAAAGTACGAAAAACAAACCGTCATTTGTTTTTTGGTATCAGATTCATAAACGAATAAGGAAATAACAAATTGCTTTTTCATTTTCCGATTTTGGATTCTCAATTGAATATGTAAAGAACGAATGATACACGGATTTACACGGACCGTCGTCAACATCCATTTGCCACTTTCGTCATCTCTGTCTCTTTTATCTCTTCCTAAGCAGTATCTGTTGGCCTATATCACTCCAGTTCTTACTCTTTTCCTCCGACGTACACTTGATCACATGAGACTGACTCTTGTTATCTCCTGAAGGAGAAAGGGGTATTCCCCTTCAGGTGGGTCAGGGTACTAAAGTACAATCCGTTTTTCTGTCAAAACAAAATACGAAAAAACGGAAACAGTGCCCTCTTTTCCTTTTTTCGTTTTTAAACCAAACACGGAAAAAACGGTTTTTGCTCTCAGCGTCAAAAAACGAAAAAACGAAAAAAACAAAATCAAATAACGACCCAAATTTGGTTTTTGCAAATTCCTTTTTTCGTTTTTTGGTTTTCATTTATTAATATGACGGCGGACAGACCGGAAGCGGAACTGACCTGTAGCAACTTCAAAATAAAAGTAGCGTGCTAACTGGCTATCAAGCCTAATAAAGTTAAAAAAAAACTAAAAAAAAACTTATTATCATACGCTATTATGGGCTACCGTTCTCTTTCTACACCCATGTATGGTTCACATTTATTTTAGTCAAGTGAAACTATAACAGCTGGTTGTTTGGGAGAACGTGATACATAATTATTATTATTTTAGCTGAGTGTGTGAATGCACATTGTGGAAAACTTTTACCCGAATTACATTCCCTGCCTAAACAAAGAGCATCTATAAAGTCACCAGCAGAGGTCCCCATCACGCACAGTCAAGACTCTACACGGCTTCAAATCACAATAATAGTGTTAATAATCATTGAAGATGAGAACTTGTGAAGTTATGAGCCCCGGGGGGGTATACTACGAAGCTCGCTGAACATACCCAGGCTTTCTTTGGGGGGGGGCTGGGGGGGGGGGGGGTGAAATGATCTGGGGGTTCTCATAAACCCGTTCGCTTTGGTAAGAGACGAGCAGAGTCTACTGCGTCCGCTCGCAGAGGAGAGTCTACAGCGTCCGCAGTCTACTGTGAAACAATTCACTCCAAAAAGGGTTATGGTTAGGGTTGGGCAGTAGACTCTGCTCGTCTCTTACCACCGCGAACGGGTTTATGAGAACCCAGATCGTTTCACACAGACGCGGGAGGGTACCTTTTGCGTCAGTATCAGACGTCTAGGGGCGTGACAAATCGTCGGGCAATACAGTTGCCCATAATAAGGCTATAGGGCGTGCTGGCAAAAAATAGCAGATTCTGTGAATGCGTAAGAATTGTTCGCCATTAATCCCAATAGAGTGCATATGATTGCAAAATGCAAAAGCAACCTCCAACTTGCTTTATTGTGCAATTTAGGGAATTACTTTCAAATACATCCTATATGTAAGAAACGTATTGCATGCTGGAAGGTAGCGACGGCGGTGTGGTGGATCAGTATGTGAGCTGAACGCCAGCGACCGGGGTTCATATGTTGCCTGTCCATCATCATGCCTTTTACCCCCATCTAGATTACCAAACTAGATGATTCCATAACATTAATGAATAAGTATTCCATATGACATAAGAAATATAACTTATTATAGGCCTACTACACATAAATGCAATTCACTTGGGAAACGAACCCAGCACGCAGAATCTCAAGACTGACGCGCTACCGCCACTCTACCGCTCATTCACGTATACAGGTGTTTTCTTTTACCTACAAGTTGATAACTTGCAACTTGACAGTTTGTGTTGGCAAAAAGTTGGGAAACACCACGAACATATTTAGCAGTGTATTTAGGGCAGCTACAACTTTGCGTATCGGAAGGCACCTTTTTGCTTATATTTTCGGCATCACCAACTGTATGCAAATATGTACCCGTGGCAACAAATCGCAGTGAAACACAGACACACTGCGCACGGCTTCTTTTTGTAGCATTGCCTACATAAGGTCCAACAAGGACGACCAAATAGCGAATACCCTCTGATGAGAACCTGCATCTCTCATACAGAATATCCTCAGGTAATGCCAAGGGATCGGATCTGTCCCGAAAGCGGCGCTCAGCTTTAAGAAGCCGATCTAATCGGAAAGTCTTAGCTGAAAACCTCCTCCCGACCAGGTTTGGTTGCCAGCATAAGTTACCATGGTGATATAGCGACGCTAAAAGAGAGCAACTTTCGTAGGACAGCTAACCCAGGCTTTGAGCGCAACATACCTCGCTAACCCACTAATCGAGGTTCGTAGTACACCCCCCCCCCCCCCCCCCCCCCCCCCGGTCAGAGTTAACTGGTGTTATTTTCTGGTTATTTTAACTGGTGTTATTTTCCGGTTATTGTCCGGCTCTGAGCTTTGTGCTCTATGCGCGTCTTCATCAGTTTGGTGTCTTAATTGTTATTCCTGAGGTCCCTGGACGGACAATGTGGTGGTCCTCCTCACTGTTGGGCCCATGTCACTGGAGATTACAGTCAAACACACCCTGCCATACAGTCAAGAGTGAACATGTCAGACCCAGTAATGTGACCTTGCATTTTGTTCATTTGAAAACAGCCAAAAGGTTGCAGGTGTAAAAAGTGGAGTATCATTTTCATAGTTTGAATGTGTTAAAACAAAACAACTGTATTCATGTCTGTGTGGTAGGCTATGTGCTTAACTAATAGAACTTGCACTTGAACCCAAACGCACAACTCGGGAAACAAAGGTGTACTCAGTAAACAAGAGTACAAACAAATTGTCATTTATTCATAACACAATCTCAACAGAACAATGTAACATGCACAGGTAACAATTTTAACTTTCCTTTTTGAGAATAAGTAACTAAATAACCACTAAAAGAAACCAGGAACAATTATGCTTCTCCTTCTAGAATTGCTGTCTCCGCGAAACAGAGATCAGCTCCATCACAGCTTCCTGGAAGGGGCGAGGCTGTTGGTTCACAGCACTGTCAAACAGACTCCCTAAGTTTGGGTATGCTGTGTGGTTCAGCATTTTGCTGCTCCTCCAGAGAGTGAAAGGGATTGGTGCCAAATACTGACTCCCTGGTCAGGTTCCTCCCCGTCTCTTGGTGGTAGACATCAGCAGCCTCTGCTGAACCTGGCAGAAGTTCTTCTGGCAATTTCACCTGACATCCACCCTCGGCCAGGATATTTGGAATCCCTCTTCCTTATGAAAGACAAAGAGAATGTTGAATCAGTTTATATTTAACTTGGTGTTGACACACATTCTATTGTACTGTAACTAACTGTCAATATAACAGTATCAGTATTGTTAAAGCCTACTTACACTGACATAAGCCATCTGTGTTCGTGTATATGTCTGATTTGGCCATCAGGCAACTGTAATTCCATAGTACTGTGTTAACTTGTCAGCTGCCTAAGTTATTTTATATCCGATTCATGTGAATGTGTCACATAAGGAAATCATGACATGTAAAGGATATGCAGCTAAAAAACTTTATCAGTTCTTATATTAATCTAATAATTTAGTTTTTAAATTCTCCTAAATGTTCACAAGACAAGGGTTATTGTGTTTTGATTTATTAGAAAAAGTATTAATTCTATACTATTGATTTAAATTAAGTCTATAACACCACAAAATGTGGAATAAATGAAGGTCTCTGAATACTTTTTAGATGCGCTGTATTTACACATGATTTACTTTACATATTTTGAATTTGAAAATGCTCAGTGGGACCTGAGAATGCAGCAGGGCAAGCTGCCAGGTGTTGCCAAGGGGAAAGCAATTCTCATAGCAAGCTCCCTGCTAAGTGACATTTATTTTTGTGTTGGGGATACAACTGCGAAAATGGATCAAATACCTGAAACTGTGTGAGAATTCCAAGCATGAATTGGATTCCGATGCTGGCTACCTGACAGGTCAGGTTTGACACACAGTATTGGACTGTGGTGTCCTCCATATCCAGATGCTCTTGGTCTACCAGGTGAACCAAGGCTGCCTTCAGTGGATAGGTGACTCGGTTGTTCACTTCAGGCCACACACGTTCGATCCTGTGGTTCTGTAAAAATGCAGAGCAGAAGGGACTTTAAAAACATCGACAAGGTTTTTTGTTGTATTTAGGTCAACATTCAAGCCCAGTCAATTGAACACATTTTAGGAAATAATATTCCAAGATATCTTTTTTTTCACATGCCATATAACTCTGGGAAAAGAAATGCAAATAATTTCACGACCACTGTCTGATATAATCTAGTAACATGTATAGATATAGACACACAGGAGCTATATACACAACCACCAAGACACTCCACTGTCCAAGTACTGAAAAATACATACCCACGCACACATAATATATCATGTTGAGAGATATAATGTTTTTATTTTAAAAACTTTTAAATACCCTTGTTGATGCTGTCTGCTGATATGGTGCCCTGTCTTGCTGAAACCTGTACCCTGACAGTTTTTCCTGCATGAACAGTGAGAGATAAAATTCTCCTCCATGGTCCACCCTCAGTTGGTCCCAAAGGCCATAGGTCACAAGGGCATTCCTGCTTAATCAATGAAAAGGGAAATAAAAGATAAAAAAAACTTATCCAGCTCATTCTGTCATAAGGCCGTGTCTCAAATTACACATCCTATCACAAGTTAATAAGACATGTTTCATATTTGAATGGATTCATCAACTGGCTGTAGCTTATTGCAGTGCTGCTTTAGAGTATGTATCCTTTCATTTATAAGACCACCCAAATACACAACTTTTTTTCTTATCCTTTAACTGTGTCATGCTTCATTAGAAAATGTATAATAAGGATTTACCTAGAAAACATATAATAAAAAGCCAACAGGGAAAAGACTTTCAAGTGACAGGCATTTTTTTTATTACAATGAGCTGCACATTGTTTAAACCAGGCAGTCCATTCCAAGTTGGTTCCCATCCTTTCCTACACAACTGTATAAGGCCAAAATACTATCTTACTTTCTTTAACTTTAACTTCATGCTACAACATTGTTATATGATTACCATGAAAGACCGCTGTCATATTCCAAAGATAATTCTGAAGGAAAGTTGTGAAACACTTTCATCAGTGAAGACGATTTCTTTCAAAAACTACACAGCTTTGTACATCTGTGAAGGTTAACACACCTACTCACCTGTACACTTCATCATATACAACCAGATTGCTTTTTACTGGCATGATGGAGTTGGCCACAATCTTGCCGCTATAGCCATCTATGGCCACAACATGTGTCAGTCCATACATGGCCATCTTTTTGTTTTGGTCCATGTGAAGCTTTTGACCAAAATACGCCGCTTGATACGGCACAGGATTGAGGTTCCTTAAGCCCTAGAGAAAAGAGAGAAGAATACTTAATGGTAAATGGTTTCACTGTAATTGAAAGGGTTATTTGACTTACAAGACAGAAATGGGGCAATGGACATTGTTTTTAAGCAAGCTGTAATTGGATAGACTTTTGGATCTCGCCAAAATTGCTCTGCTTTATTTAACAGCACTAACGGGCCATCCACACGGAGACGCTTTTTGGTTTAAACTGTTGTGAAAAAATAATAAGACGGACGGTGGTAAACAGAAAAAAGGCCGGTACAACGAAGGAGGTTTCACCTATGTGTCTAGATTTATTTAACAACTTAGTAGAATTACAAAGTACACCATCTGATCAAAATGAGCACAGAGTGAGAGTGGCACTTAGCCGTTTTGGTACCAAAAAGTTCAGAAAAGAGAACTGAGACACCTCTGCATAGAGCTTGTCTCCGGAAAAAGCGCGCGGAGGGGGGCCAGGGCTTTCTTCTTATAGCCAGGGGTCCCTCCCCAGCCAGATTCAAGCCCCCCTCCCTCGGTTGGTTTCTGTCATGGGATGTTTGTTCCCCATATGTCTCCAAATAGCGGCCGTTGGAGTAGTTCCTTGCTGTGAATGTTCCTTATCTTAAGTGCTGTCATGTCGTGGTTCTTGGTTTCCCGGGGTGACTTAGAGTTCAGGGCCCGTCTGGTCTCGGTTCTTGGTTGCTCGGGACGATTTATAGGTCTCAGTTCAGTTTTAGCACAGTCTGGGTCATGAGTGACAGTTAATTTGTCCGCTTTGTGTGTACAGTTTAGGTTGGCAAACTGACAACCTTTCAGGGGGTCAAGGGGTCAAAGTAAATGGTCATTTGTCCACTTAGCGACCTTTCAGAGGGTCAATCAATAACGGTCAGCTGTCCAATTTATGAGCACAGTCTGGGTAGTCAAAACAACAGAGTACAGTCTGGGTCGTCAAAACAACAGAGTACAGTCTGGGTCGTCAAAACAACAGAGTACAGTCTGGGTTGTCAAAACAACAACCTGTCAGGGGGTCAATTTTTCAACAACAAAACGCAGATGTTTTGCATCGTTTTGGCCGATCGTCCAAACGAATCCTGTAAACGCTGTCGTGGAAATAAACCACTTCTAACACTTAACTAAACAAGAACTAAACAAGAGAACTTCGAGAGAGTCGAGGTCTGAAGATGTAAGACTTTATTATCACTTGCGAACAAGCAACCACAAAGCCTGAGTTGGTTTGCAAAAGAACTGAGGATCCACTCACGGACCCTTCCTTTTAACCCCTTTCTGTTGGTTGGGGGTGTACATCTGTTTCTACTCTTATTCTACAGAATTTGACCCCGGCCCATCAATCAACCTTCACAGGTCAGTCCAGGGTGTCTGAGACCTGGGATCTGATTGCTAATGCAACCTTTGCCCTCCAGACTGGAAGGAATGTTTATGTTACCACCGCTCCCCAACTCGCATGGCTTATATCAACATCAGAGACTTGTTTCATCCTGCTATGGTATAGATTGGAACCTCATGTCCTTACTACCCCTGTTTCACCCACACTTACTTAATTCATATAGCATATGGGCAAGATAATGAATGTTCCCTCTTATTTAATGGTAGACTATAATGAAAAGATTCCTTTTAAATGTATAGTAAATTACTAGTAAATTTCTCCCATAACGCATTGCTTGCAAACGAACTTTTCTGAAACCTGGTCCCAGGGTGAAAAAATTCACAAACGAAGCCCTTGAGTGTTCGTTTGGACGGCCAATACGCATACTTGCGTTTCGATGACGTCATCGCCACACCCCTCGAGCGTAACCTCTTGTAAACCCGTGACGACGTCTCATAACAACAACAATGGCAGACTACATGCTCATGTTCCTGCTGGAGAAGATATTGTGCCTATTAGGGTTACTATCGCAAAATATAATGCTCCTGTGCCACCACGCTGAGCAAAAAAGTCTGATGGACAACCACATAAGCCACATTTTACATGTATTTACTTTATGCGCATGCTCCGCTCTTCCTCTCCGTTTCCGGTGAAACAGCGCCACCTATACGCCTGGAATATGAAGTAGCGTGTTGAGTCGTATTGAGATGGATCCGTTTGGACGCAGACGTTCTTGATACGATGCCAGGGAAAACAGGGGGAAAAAAGATTGTTTTGGTACGTGTGGACTTGGCCTAACATGAACTGGAAAAAATGTGAGAGTGACAGACCTTTCCACTAGCTGATTTGTTGTCACAACTTCAACACATTTGTACAACTTTTTGCTTTTCAAATTCTGTCCTTCCCTCTGCCCTACAGTATCATTCATGCCTCTCTAGTTCCCTAAAGGAAGCTGATTAGCCTGGACACCTAGGTGTTATGGCACTAACAGATAAGCTCAAGCAAAACCAGACTTGAATGTCGTTACCCTCTTAAAATAATGGCATGTCATATTTTCAAGTTTTTCAAAAAACAGTAAAAACTGAGACAAATATGTTCTATCTATCTGTTTTTCATGTGTTTCTGAAAAACTTGAAAATATGACTTATGCCATTATTTTAAGAGAGTGACAATGGCCGTTTCTCAATTCGCGTTCTCGTGCGTACTCGTGTACTTGCGTTCTCGGTAAACGTCATCAGTGGTGGCCCAAGCACTGTTCCAATTCCAAGTACGCGAGAACGCGAGTACTGTCGTAAAACCCGGAAGTCTTCTCGATGCGTTCTCGATGAGGCCGTTCTACCGAGGATGCATCGGAGGTGACTCGTGTGGACTTGGGACTGTTAAATATCCCAGGATGCATTTCGCATCGATTATTAACAATGGCGGAGCAGAGTCAGAAGACCGTAGAGACGACCCACAACTGTAAGCATAATTACTATTTTCCAAATACTTTTGTTTCACGAAAACGTATTGTATTGTAATTGTAATGTATTTGTAACGTTTTTATTAGGCTATTATATTATTATTAGGATATATAATTATATTATTATTAGTATTAGGCATTCTCTAATCTGTCAAGACCTACTTGACATTTTCTTGGAATTTTTCGTTTTTGGAGCCTTACAGCTAGCTTGTCAGGCAGATAGCTGTAACTCGACAAGACATTTTCCATTCTTTAATTGTTAAACTTGTCTTTATTATGCATTCAATTAATAAGGGACCATTGATGAGACAAGGGCCCTCATTGAGTGGCGAGGGGCCAATGAAGTACGCTTCACTGGCCTCCGTAACTCCTCCATCACGGGATGGGAGTGAGTATTCGATTGATTTTGAGTGCTTGTATGTCTTGGGGAAGGTTCAAGTCGGGTTTCATTAGTCTGCAATGTGACTTTGCTTTACCCAGGGACTTTATTTCCACGGTTGGCCTGGGGTTAACCACAAAACAGGCCAAAAAGAAGTGGAACAACCTTAAGGCTAAATACAAAGTAAGTATACGTTGCCTGTTTATCTTCTTTGTATTATATACTGATAGAGCTTTCCAGGGATTCCTTCATATGACAATTAACCTACACACAATACCATGTCAGTGGCCCTATCAATAGAGTAAGTGTAGTTAAGTGTGAATACATGAGAATAATTAGTTTGACAGTGCAGTAATTAATACCGTTTTCAGGAGCTTAGGGACCCACCCACAGGCAAAGGGGTAGAGGCCGGTACAGCTACTGCTGCCAACTGGCAGTGGTATGATGCCATGGATGCTGCACTCCAGGGGCAGCACTCCATCAGTCCGCCCCTGGTAGTCGCATCAAACATCACTGCCACTGCCGGTGGCGTAGTAAGCACACCGGCCTCTACCTCCTCTGCTGGGGAAGCCTCAGCCTCAGCCTCAGCCCTGGAAAGCAGCAGCGGTAGCAGAAGAAAAAGGACACAGAGCCTTGTGGAGCTCATGAGGGAGCAGGGAGAGAGAGAAGAAGAGAGAGAGAGAGAGGCAGTGGCACGACAGGAGGAGAGGGAAAGATTGGCTGCCGCAAGGGCAGAGCGTTACCTCTCATTGTTTGAAAAACTAATTGACAAAATGTAATAAATTTGATTTTACAATTAATTCAAATCTTCTCATTCTTGATAGCAACAGTGTATTTTTATATTTTAATTTTCACATGTATACTAGCAAATTCAGAGTGCTACACAAGGACTTCAGGAGGCAATAGTTTCAAGAAGAAAATCGCTGCTTTATTAAGCATAAACATTACGGTAAGAGTGGGGGGGGGGGGGGGGTCGTGTGTGTGTGTGTGTGTGTGTGTGCGCGCGCGTGTGTGTCTATATGTAATCGTGTTCTCCCAGGCAAATGTGCAGTCCTGCAGGAGCAGACACCTGGGCAGCAAGCCTCTCTCTTGATGCAGTTCCAGACAGGTCCCTCTCTTCTGCCTCCACCGGGTCACCTGGGCCATCCTCCTCCTCCTCTTCTTCCTCCTCCTCCTCCTCCTCCTCCATCAAGATATCCCCCGCTGCCATGCAGATGTTGTGCAGGATGCAGCAGGCACCAACCACCTTGGGGGCAAACAGAGACTGGATCTCCAGCGAGCGCAGGAAGATGGCCCGCCAGCGCGTTTTGAGGATCCCGAATGACCTCTCCACAATGTTCCGCCCTCTGGCGTGGTGCCTGTTGTACCGTGCTTCAACATTACCTGGTAATCAGAATTTCCATGGATGTATCAGTGTCACCAAACTAACAATTTGTTTCTGATTTGTTTCTGCCCATGTGTGACATAAGAGAGGGTTCTTACCGGCTACAGGGTGGCGGTATGGCGTCATGATGGCCACGGGACGCTGCAGGCATGGGTAACCTCCATCACCCAGCAGGAAGTACCCAGTGGGTGGGTACAGGGCCTCTCTATAAAATGTAGAACGCCGGAGCACGAGTGCATCATGCACCGACCCCGGGTTCCCGACGTAAATGTCAATAAATTGACCGTTCCCATCGCAGATGCCCTGCAGAATTATAGAAGTGAAGAGCTTCCTGTTGAAGTAGCTCTTCTTCTGCTCTGCAGGTGGCAAGACCCTAATGTGGCACCCATCAATGGCCCCGGCAGCACATCTGAAGGCCTCATGACCTGCAAGGCGAGCAAAGCCAGCCCCCACCTCCTCCATCTCCTCTGCCTTGGGGAAATGAATGACCCTGTGGAGGATGGCCATCATCTCCTCCACCACGCCGTGGACCGTCCTACAGACTGTGGACAGGGGCATCCCAAAGATGTCTGCCGTCACCCTGTAAGACGCTCCACAGGCCAGCCAGTACACCGTCACCAGCACCTCCACCTCATGGCTCCATCCATGGTCTTTTTGCCGGGGCAGCAAGGCAAGCAGCCGGTTGAAGCTCTCCCTGGAGAGCCTGAAGCCTGGCTTCAGGTCCCCACCAGAAAAAAACACAGCCAGGATAGGCACAGTGGTGTTCAGCTGTGTGTACAGCTGTGAGCTGCTTTGGTCCTGAAACCAAAAAAATAATAAATATATTTTTATATACCGGTATATGCCATGGTTAGGTTCATATATTTGTATATTTATTTCTTATTTGTGTATTTTAATGTACAATAAATTGCTATTATGAATTGAATATGTATTGTCTACTATGAATTGTTAAAGTATAGCAGAATTTACCAGAGGAATATTTTCTATGCCTATATTCATATAACGTTAGCATTTTTTTATACATTTCAGCCCGTTCTATATGTTGTGTGTAGCTGTAAGGGGCTTCAACTTTCAACCCTGTGGTAAAATTACAAATTGACCCATTACAGTCAAGTGCATATATCAATATTAATCGATAAATTGAAAGGTTAAAAACAAGCCATATCAATAAAACACATACGTGAGACTCAGACAGACAACTGAGGATGGCTCGTCTCCTTAGCGTCCTCCGCCTCATCCTAGCTCTCCGGTCATCGATCTGCCTCCTCAGTTGGGCAGCCTCCTCTTCTGCCAGCTGATAGAGAAAGCCCACCGCAGCAACGGAAATCCCGGTTGGATTCATCCTGTGTGTGTGTGTGTGTGTGTGTGTGTGTGTGTGTGTGTTTCTATGCTAATATGTAATAACTCGCTCGTTCGTAAAAATCAACCCTACTCTCCAACCTACGACGCTACAATCTTTTTCCCGCCACTGACCTTTTATATGTAGGGTAGCCGGCACGCGCATCTGTACCCTACATATAAAAAAAAGTCGTTTGTATATCTTATACACACGACTAGCATATCTTTTCATTTATATTCATTCAAAATATTCACATAGTATTTAAAAATGAAAGAGGCTGGGGGCTTTGTTTTATATAATTTGTTTTTATTGTGTTAAATGAGGCCGTAAAGCAGTTAACAGAGCTGAGGTGGTGACGTCATCGAGTCCGCTGCTGTTCCAATTGCAAGTGCGTACTCGCGTTCTCGGAAGTCTGTACTTGAAGTCCGGACCTTCCAAGTACGTACTTCCAAGTCCGCGAGAACGTAGTCCGCGTACTTAGAATTGAGAAACGGCCAATGTGTTATTTGTCAGGATTTTGGACTGTAATACCTGTTTTGTCCATGTGGGGTCCTCAGTGTGCATGATTGCCTGTCACATGTCTGTCACTTTGAAATTCACTGATTGTATTATTGTGTCCACCTGAGCCCTATTTAAGCTTACCTATATAAGCCCCCTGATCTTTTGTTTGTTACTCAGTCTTGAAATGACACTAGGCCACGACGTTACAGCAGTTAAGTACCCGAGTTGTCTTTTTGTTCCCTGGCTACTGAGCCGTGCTAAGAATTCTATTTTTGTGTTTTGCCTACTTTGACTACTTTTTGAGAAACTCAGTTTTGTATTCTCTTGACCTTGTTAGCTGGATACTTTTTGCCTTTTTGCTTGCCCAGTAAAGAACATTACTGAACATTACTTCTCTGTCTCTGTCTCTGCACCTGAGTCTTCCCAGTCACCTCTGGCCTAGGGGTAAGGCTCCTGACTCTCACGCAGGAGACCCGAGTTCGATTCCCCGGAATCCTAACAGCAAGACTGAGTCATGGATAAAGACTCAGCAGAGACAGCTCATCCCCAGCCAACTCAAGCCACAAGTCCACCACAGGCACCTACAACCGCTGATCAACTCTATGCAGCAGTGGTCAGCCATGATGCCACTGTTTCTCGTCACGAGTCTCGCCTGCGCACCCACGAGTCTGTCTTTGGACGCCATGAAGAAGCTCTACAGGACCTTCAACAGTCGGTGAGTAACCTACTTGCTCATCAGCCACCCCTTTCCCCATCACCAGCTCCAACTCTGCCAGTGTCTGAGCCTCAACTGCCTACTCCTGAGAGATATAACGGCAATCCCGCGGACTGCCGAGGATTCTTGACACAATGCTCCCTCACCTTTGAACTTCAAGCCTCCACCTTCCGAACTGATCGTGCACGCATCGCTTACATAATCACTCTCCTGACGGGGAGAGCTCGGGCTTGGGCCACTGCCATATGGGAACAGCAGGGTTCTGCCTGTAGGGACTATGTAAGCTTCACTGAAGAGATGCGCCGAGTCTTCGATCATCCAGTGGGGGGCCGAGATGCTGCAAGTCGACTGTTCCATCTGCGCCAAGGCAGTTCCAGTGTCGCTGAGTACTCGGTGTTCTTCCGCACCTTGGCAGCAGAGAGTGGGTGGAACATGGAGGCACTGATGGCGACATTTCGGCATGGACTCTCCAACTCTGTCAAAGACGAATTGGCAGCTAAGGATCCAGCTCCGGACCTGGAGTCTTTGATCGATCAAACGATTCGTCTGGACAACCGGCTGCGGGAGAGGCAGCGTGAACGACAGCCGGAGAGTCGCTCCAGTTCTGGAGCCGCTGCTTCAGCCTTCAGCCCATGGTCGTGGTCTCCAGTTACGGTCCCTCCCCCTGAGGAACCTATGCAGTTAGGTGGAGCTCGTCTTTCCCAGGCCGAGCGGGACCGCAGGATGAGGGAGAAACTCTGCCTTTACTGTGGAAAACCAGACCACTTCCGTGCCTCATGTCCTGGGCTTTCGGGAAAAGCCCACTCCCGTCCAGGAGAGGGAGATCTGTGACGGGAGCAACACTTACTCCCTCAGCCTCCACTTCGTGCCTGCAGATTCCAGTCACCATTTCCTGGGAGCACCAGCAACACCATCCTCTACTGGCCCTCGTAGACTCTGGCGCTGCCGGGAATTTCATGGACCTCACACTTGCCAAAAGACTCCACCTGCCCATAACCAATTTGGACCGTCCACTCATGGTGATGGCTCTGGATGGAAGACCACTTGGGAAGGGTAATGTAAACCAAATTACTGCTCCTGTTCTTATGTCCATTGAGGGAGATCATCATGAGAAGATCCAGTTTAACCTGATTCAGACTCCAGAGTTCCCCCTAGTGTTAGGGTTCCCTTGGTTGTCTCACCATAGCCCTCATATCAATTGGTCATCTGGAACTGTGGTTGAGTGGGGGCCCAGTTGCAAGTCTACTTGCCTCCTCTCTAGAGCCACACCCCTAGTCCCTAAGCCTCCTAGTTTTTTCGAGTTGTCCCGAGTCCCTTCCGAGTACCACAGTTTGAGTGAGGTTTTTAGCAAGAAGGCAGCCACAGCCTTGCCACCTCATAGACCATATGACTGTCCTATTGATCTCATTCCAGGGTTTGTCCCTCCACGAGGGAGGATCTTCTCTCTATCTCCTACCGAGACCCAAGCTATGGAGGAGTACATCAAGGACTCTCTGAGTGCCGGGATTATTCGCCCCTCGTCCTCCCCTGCAGGTGCTGGATTTTTTTTTGTCGAGAAGAAGGATGGCGGCCTCAGGCCGTGTATTGATTATCGGGGCTTGAACAAAGGGACTGTGAGGAATCGTTACCCTTTACCCTTAATGTCCTCTGCCTTTGAACTACTTCAAGGGGCAACAGTGTTCACCAAGCTGGACCTCCGAAACGCCTACCACTTGGTCCGGATCCGGGATGGAGATGAGTGGAAGACGGCCTTCAACACACCTACAGGTCATTATGAATACCTAGTAATGCCTTTTGGATTAACTAATGCTCCAGCCGTTTTTCAGGGACTCATTAATGATGTTTTGAGAGAGATGTTGAATCGCTCTGTCTTTGTTTATTTGGATGACATTTTAATTTTCTCCAAATCCCTCCATGAACATGTCCATCACGTCAGAGCTGTTCTTCAGCGTCTCCTCGACAACAACCTCTTCGTCAAGCCCGAGAAATGTGAATTTCATGTCTCTGAGGTCTCCTTTTTGGGCTTCATCCTGTCCAAGGGGAGGCTTCTCATGGATCCGAAAAAGACTCTAGTTGTCCGTGAATGGCATCAGCCCTCTTCGGTCAAGGAGGTGCAGCGTTTTATTGGCTTTTCCAATTTCTATAGGAAGTTCATTAGGAACTTCAGTGCTGTTGTGTCTCCCTTGACCAATCTCACCAAGAAGAAGCTAGGCCCTTTTGTCTGGACTCCAGGGGCAGAGCGAGCCTTCCAGGAACTAAAGGTGAGATTCACCTCAGCTCCAATCCTGACCTTACCTGACCCTTCGCTCCCTTTTCTTGTTGAGGTAGATGCTTCAGACGTGGCGGTTGGGGCAATTCTCTCTCAACGTCCTGCAGATGGCAAACTCCATCCCTGTTCCTTCTTCTCCACTCGCCTCTCAGCTGCCGAAAGGAACTACGATGTGGGAGATAGAGAGCTCCTGGCAATCAAGATGGCCCTGGAGGAATGGCGACACTGGCTTGAGGGAGCCCAGCATCCCTTTATTGTATGGACAGACCATAAGAACTTGGAGTATGTGCAGAAGGCCAAACGACTTAACCCCAGGCAGGCAAGGTGGGCCCTTTTTTTTAATCGTTTTGATTTTATCTTGTCTTACCGCCCTGGTTCGAAGAACCAGAAACCAGATGCTCTGTCCAGACTCTTCCAGAAGGCAGAAGACGACCGGGTCCCAGCGTCCATCCTCCCGAGCTCAAAGATTGTGGCTCCGGTGCAATGGGGAATCGAGACTGTGGTGCAACAAGCCCAGAAGAGGGAGCCAGAGCCTGGTAATGGACCACCCAATCGCGCCTATGTCCCCACGGCGGTGAGAACTCAGGTCCTCCAGTGGGGGCATTCTTCACAGTTGACCAGTCACCCAGGCACAGGCAGGACGCTAGAATTTCTTAAGAGGCGGTTCTGGTGGCCAGGAATGAGTGCAGATGTCAAATCCTTTGTTGCTGCCTGCCAGGTTTGTGCCCAGAATAAGAGTCCCCATACCCCTCCCCATGGTCTCCTTCACCCATTACCTATACCCAAGCGACCCTGGTCCCACATCTCCTTGGACTTTATCACTGGCCTCCCACCCTCCCAGGGAAACACAGTAATTTTAGTTATTGTGGACCGTTTCTCTAAGGCGGGTCGGTTCATTAGTTTGCCAAAACTCCCTTCTGCTGCTGAAACTGCCGAGATTGTTTGCCAGAATGTCTTTAGATTTTTTGGTCTTCCCCTAGATGTCGTCTCTGATCGTGGACCCCAATTCGCTTCACGATTCTGGAAGTCCTTCTGCAGACTGATTGGAGCAACTGTTAGCCTCTCCTCTGGCTTCCACCCACAGTCCAACGGACAAACCGAAAGACTCAATCAGGATCTAGAGACCACCCTCCGATGTCTAGCCTCCTCGAACCCTTCATCGTGGAGCAGGTATTTGATTTGGGCGGAATATGCTCATAACACACTGTGTTGCTCCTCTACAGGTTTCAGTCCTTTTGAGTGCCAGTTTGGGTTTCAGCCACCGCTGTTCTCTGCCCAAGAGGCAGATGTGGGTGTTCCTTCGGCCCAGAATTTTGTCCGGCGGTGCAGGCGTGTCTGGCGCAGGACCCGGGCTGCCCTGCAGAGGTCTGCGCAACTACATCAGCGCCATGCCAACCGTCACCGCAGACCTGCACCACCTCTGCGTCCAGGACAGAGGGTTTGGCTGTCAGCACGAAACCTTCCTCTGCGGGTGGAGTCCCGCAAGCTAGCTCCACGGTTTGTGGGGCCCTTCAAGGTCTTGAGGAGGATTAACCCGGTCGCCTACCGTCTGCAACTTCCCCCATCCATGCGGATTAACCCCACTTTCCATGTGTCCCTCCTGCGCCCTGTCACCACCAGCCCCCTTGCCCCAGCTACAAAACCCCCTCCACCTCCAAGAATGATCGATGGCGGGCCGGCCTATTCAATCAATCGTCTCATAGATTCTCGTCGTGCTGGAAGAGGTCTGCAATATCTAGTGGACTGGGAGGGTTACGGCCCAGAAGAACGATCCTGGGTCCCGTCGCGGCACATACTGGACCCAGTCCTGATTGAGGATTTTCACCGGAACCATCCAGATCGTCCCAGTAGGAACGTCAGGAGACGTTCATAGGGAGGGGGGTCCTGTCAGGATTTTGGACTGTAATACCTGTTTTGTCCATGTGGGGTCCTCAGTGTGCATGATTGCCTGTCACATGTCTGTCACTTTGAAATTCACTGATTGTATTATTGTGTCCACCTGAGCCCTATTTAAGCTTACCTATATAAGCCCCCTGATCTTTTGTTTGTTACTCAGTCTTGAAATGACACTAGGCCACGACGTTACAGCAGTTAAGTACCCGAGTTGTCTTTTTGTTCCCTGGCTACTGAGCCGTGCTAAGAATTCTATTTTTGTGTTTTGCCTACTTTGACTACTTTTTGAGAAACTCAGTTTTGTATTCTCTGGACCTTGTTAGCTGGATACTTTTTGCCTTTTTGCTTGCCCAGTAAAGAACATTACTGAACATTACTTCTCTGTCTCTGTCTCTGCACCTGAGTCTTCCCAGTCACCTCTGGCCTAGGGGTAAGGCTCCTGACTCTCACGCAGGAGACCCGAGTTCGATTCCCCGGAATCCTAACATTATTGTAAACTCTTATGTTGGTGAACCTTTATTTTAGAAGCCCCAGCAGTATGAAGTTCGAAAACCGACAAAGGGCAGGAGGGCTATTTGATGATGATGATGATCACAAGCACTCAGTTCTTTGATTGTGCCTTGCTGTGTGAGTTTAGGGTTATATTAGAGATAGACCATGTTTTTGGTCCAAAAAATTGGGATTTTTGTTTTAATTTCCTACAACAAATAGCAGCCAAGTAAATCTGTAGCTTTCATTTCTTCATTCATTCTTTTGTACATTAGCTTATTACAGTCATGCATGTGTAAATCCATTACTGATCAGCTACCGTGAATGGCTTGCTTTTTGGGGGGTTGGAAAAGAAAGGTCACTCACTACAGTTGTACATCCAAGTGCATAGTTGAACAAATCTTTAGTCTGGATTACAGGCTGGACTACACCCCAGTATGTTACTTCTGAATTCAAAGTACTAGACAAACGAGTTTATGTGCATTCTCACTTGGCGACGGTTCTCATGATAAGGCGGATGAACAGCCTGCAGTGCAGCTGCAACTCTCCTTTCTGAGGCATGGATGCCTTTGCTGTGGAGGTATCCCTTCATCATCTTCCGACCATAAATCGGTCCTGTCTAAAAAAAGTCAGAATATAAGGTATTAGTTGTTAAAAACACACAAATACAAAAGCAGAGGTTTGGACACATAACATGTTATAGTATCATAAAGATACATTGGCTGTGGTTAGACTAGTATCAATCAATCATCCTATCACTATTGGGATTAGGGATGTTCTCGGCAACCAATAACTTGAACTTTCAGCGACAGAAGTAATAGAAAAATCCATATGGTCAGCTCTTTAATGACATTCCTGCTCTTCTTTCTTTGTTTTAAATAGATGAATTTATGAAAAAATGAGGGGTGAATAGATGACTAGAGAGAAGAAGATAGTACCAGAGGAGAGGATCATAAACCAAAAAAACTATGACTACTGTTGACATGGCGACGGGAAATAAAAAGTAGCGAAACTACAGAGAGCTACAGAGTTACTGTTAATGTGTGAATGTGTACGGTGAATGTGTCCAGATTATGATACAAGATCGATTATAAACACATCGTGAATAGTCTATCACAACACTGTTACTCTATTTCAAACTGAAATAGATGAAGAATAAGTAAAATCGGTCTGATATCTGACTGGCAATTCAAACAGGTAAACGCTTTGTTACTTAATATCATCTTACCTCTTGAACAGCGCCCTCCAACTGCGACTTCGACACCAGTCCATTTTTTTGTAGGTTCCACTTTGCGCAGTTTCTTTAAATTCGGGACCGACACGCCTTTCTCCAAACCCATCGAAAACAACGTATTTGAAATGTCATTATACGTTTTACCGTTTAACATTATCGTTTTAATTATATCTTTGTGTGGATCAGGGGCCATCTCTGTGTGCGTCTGTAACCTAGGACCGAGTTCGCATTTGCGCGGGTGAATGTGAGCGATACTCTTCTGGGGTCTTGCGGGACTGGACGCCCTCTGGAAACGTCACCAATTTGAGCGCGCACTGAATTCTGCAACGCGGGCGCGGGAAAAATATCAGTAGGCTAAATTCACTCATGGATGCCGAAAGAGTGAGCCTGTGGCGTGGGGCCCGAACTGTAAATGTTCGGCACACGGATCTTACGACTGCCAACATTTCCCGGATTTTTAAGGTAGGCCAGTTCTTATGTATTATTCTCATTACATTTGCTGTAATCATGGGCAGCGTGTAATGGAGGCTAGGGAAGGCTAAGCCTTCCCAAATGTTATGCTGAAAAATTGTGGAAATCATATATAATAATGTGCACACATTATATTAGACTTGTAGTCAAGACCGCCTAAACCGAGACCAAGACACTACCAAGACCAGAGAGTATCAAGAAAGACCAAGACAAGACCAAAACCAAGGCCAAGACAGACCAAGTCAAGACCAAGACTAGTTCAGCTCGAGACCGAGACCAAAAAAAACTTTTTTTTTTGCCATTTTGCATGAGTTGTAGAACCTAAGCACCATACTGGGTTCAGCTGCTTAGTATAAATATGAGATTGTATTATTTCAACTACAGGCACAATAATACAGAGACAGTGCATGTCTTGTGTGTGAACTCACAAATGTTTTCATCAATTGGCTAAAAATCAAACATGTGTAGCAATTGCATGACCGCTATTTCTACACTATTTGAGGATTGACTCTTGAGTGCTGTTAAGGACTGACATGACTATAGTCCTAAAGTCATCTCACAAAATAACAAGCCTCCAACACCACCCTGCACCTCAAAAAATATGTTACTGATTTAAATTGTACTTCATTTGTGTTGTATTGTATATTAATTAAGTATTATTCAAAAAAAGGTGCCTGCCTGGATATTATAGGTTACAAATCCCTTCGAGACCGGTACCTTCGAGAACTACAAGTCTACATTATATTACTATAATGTGCACACATTATATTATTATAATGTGCAGCACACAAAGTGTGCGTAAAGTAATGACATTGATTGATTGATAAAAAAGTAAAATTAGTTATTGTAAAAAATGAATGGAATTATTCTGCTGCGACGCCTTAGTTTGATGACATTAACAATAATAAAAATGTATCTGCATATAGGTAAAGGCTTTTTTTTCTGTCCCATATAGCTTCCCCATACCTCTTGCCCTAGTGCCGCCTATGCAACACGGTCAGGAAAACCGTGAGCTCTTCTCGCTCTCAAGTCATCTACCATGCTTAACTCCTAAACTCCAACCTCAAACCTACTACTACTGCTACTACTTCCTTAAAGCTACAGGCTCTTATTTTTATCTACCTCACAGGAACTAATAATATTACAAAATGAAATATCGATGCTTGTGTGCAACAATAATAGTGCAAATATTAATTAAATAATAATGATGACTTAAATTAGCATTTTTAAATGCAATTAAATTATAAAACTAATATCAAATCCAAAATATACTCAATCATGAACTGCAATTACCATGAAATACTTAATTACTCATATGGCACCTACACCATTAGGAGCTGGTGGGACCCTGAGGTGTTTTCTGAAGGAGAAGAAAACAAATGTGGAAGTGGGACTGCGTGCATGACAGCGTAGCAAACATTTAACTTTGTCCTCCTTACCTTCAGCTGATCCCATCCAGCATTTACTTGATAAAGGACAGCGGCGATGTCTTGCTACCCAGCCCCACAGGCTATATCGATGACTTCGATATTTTACATCGATGTGAGGTCTGTGGGGATGAAGAACGGTCCACTTCCCAAGTGACTCCTGGTAGAGCCAAAGCTAATGATTTTTGTCATTGTCTGTTATTATCTTTAATTGGTTACTTATTGGTTCTGTATTTCTTAAAATTGTGAGAAATGTTACTAAGAGTTTCTCTAAAAGTCAAGATCACATTCTGACTTGTTTTTTCTACATCTACACGATATATCCAACGTACTGTCTTAAAGGAATAAAGACACCATATTCACTTAAGCTGGACGAAGAGAATTTTATTTTATTTGTAAAAACCTGCTTTATGATCAAAATAGATTGATGTAATCTCATAAAAAAACAAATGATTAATTGTTTCAGCTCCTCCTGCAAGACAGCCAGCCTTCACCTTTATGGCAAGGCCGTCCGCATCCACTGGACATGCCGGGCCCCCCACCCCACAACCTGCCAAACTTTTCACCAGGTATAAAACCAAAGAATCTTTTTTGTTATTGTTTACTTACAGCAAATGAACAAGAAATGTGGATAAAAACCCTTTTATGAACAACATGCAAAAAGTGCTAATCATTGTCAAATCTGTGTCTCTGTCTCCTCTCTGTCTTTGCATTGAAAGGAACATATTACTTGGAAGGGTGGAGAAAGGCAGCCTCTTAATAGATGGCGCTAGCCTAGAACTCTAGACACCCCCTAGCGGCAGCAAATTTATTTGGCAGCTAGGTAGGGTCTAGCACTGCTCCTGTTGCGAATAAATAATGACATGTATCAGCAGGCTATAATATCTGCACACAGCCAGGAGTAGAAATAAATATACAAGTTGTAGTAACTGCACCTCAACACATGATGGCGGCAAACAATATACTGGGGGCGGCGCTTAACGCTAGCCATTGTGCGTCCTGGAGGCCACGCCTCCTGCCCAGAGGCATCCGGCGGAAACATCCGGTTAGGATCAGAATCGTTCAGGCAGACCTCCAGAGGGACGCGCGGACGATCTCTCCACGCGCGTGGCATTTACATTTACTTACCCCACATGCTTGGTAGATTAAGATAACTAAACCTAAACAAATAAAGTGAGTTAAAAGCGATCCTGTTGTCGGCGGCCTCCTTCCCTCGGGACACATTTCCCCACACTCCGTCGGCTTTTTGGTGCTGGAAACACCAGGGGCCTCATGTACGAAGACTTGCGTGGATTCTTGCGTGGATTTTGGCGTACGCCAAAACCCCGAAAATGTCGTACGCACAAATAAATTCAGATGTATGAAAGTGTGCGTACGCATGGATCCGAGCACGTTTCTTTTGTACATCCCGATCAATGTGGAACTGAGCGCACGTGCAGATGTGGCAAACTCCTCCCTGTCCACGCCCCCATTTAAATATGCAAATCTATGTAAATTGAATTGAATTGAATTTAGATTTCAAACATAGTGTCACAAATTAAGATCATCATAATCAAGAAACATGGCACCAGATAAAAATCATGAGGATTGCACTTAAAAGCATTACTTAAAACACTTATTTCCAAAGTGGTCCTCGGTGTTACAAAACAAAGACATAGAACATAGAACAAATATACCTGTGTAAAAGAATGAGCTCCTGGCTAGCTTACCCCTGATTAACGGGATGCTACATGACATGAGACTAGCTCTCGTGTTGAGGTTGTGCTGATCTCTCACCATATTTACGTTGCTATTCATATATTCTGGGGCTCTATTATAAACTATATCATACATATGGTTGTGTTTTAGCTGTT
The DNA here is from genome assembly GCA_030340625.1 of Merluccius polli. Taxonomy (NCBI): domain Eukaryota; kingdom Metazoa; phylum Chordata; class Actinopteri; order Gadiformes; family Merlucciidae; genus Merluccius; species Merluccius polli. The sequence goes on along the minus strand of JAOPHQ010004303.1, from coordinate 120,088 downwards.
TTGCTCTACTTTCTACTGATAGGATTCCTGCTTTTTTCATTTCTGTTGGTCCAATGTGTGCCCTAGAAGGTAGGTCCAGTAGGTACCTGATTATCTTGTTCTGTGCTACCTGCATTTTGTTTTTTACCCTGACAGAGAGTCCACTGAACCATGCGGAGCATGCGTAATCAAAGTGACATTGGATTAAGGATGAAACTAACAGTTTTTTTACTTTGAAATTCATGAACCGAGTGTATCTGTATAAATATTTTAGCTTTTTAGTAATCTTATTTAGAGCTATGGCTGCAGTCTCCTCGCCGGACACGGACTGGTCGAGGTACACCCCTAGGTATTTTACACTAGTTTTGCACTCAATACTTTTACCTTCGCACTCCACGTTTATTGTATTATTTGTCTTAAGCTTTTGTTTGGTGCCGAATACGATGGCCTCTGTCTTTCCTAAGTGCAATGACAGTTTGTTGTCAATTAACCAGTCTCTCACTAGAGCGAGTTCAACGCTGAGACGTTTTTCGATGACTTGTGTGTCTTTACCTGACACCAGCAAGGTGGAGTCGTCCGCGTAGATCATTGTTCTAGATGTTACTGCTGCTGGCATATCATTAATAAAAAATAAGATAGGTCCTAAAATCGAGCCTTGTGGAACTCCGCATGTAACCTTCCTTGCGGTGGACACTGCCTCTCCCACTTTACACACCTGCTCTCTGTCTGTTAGATAAGATCGGAACCAGTTCACAGCTACATTCTTTAGACCAATGCATTCTAATTTCATCAGAAGGATACTGTGATCCACAGTATCGAAGGCCTTCTGTAGGTCGAGCATTACCATGCCAGTGTAGTTCCCTCTTTCACTCTCCTTTTTGATGTAATCAAATAGATCTATTAGACATGTATCTGTGGAATGGGCTGCTCTAAAACCTGACTGATATTTGAATAGTATTTTATTTTTTATGAGGTAGTCTTCTAGTTGATTGTGTATCAGGCGTTCAAAGACCTTGGACAGTACACTTAGGATTGATACTGGACGATAGTTACTGACCTGACTTTTACTACCTTTTTTGAACAGGGGGACTACTCTAGCTGATTTCAAGTCATTTGGGAATTTCCCTGTTTCTATTGACAGATTTACAATGTGTGTCAGGATTTTAGCTGTTACACTGGCACTGTCTCTGATGAATCTAGCCGGTAGGTTGTCCAGCCCTGTTGCTTTGGATGTATTTATTTTATTGAGGATGTTTAAGACATCGTTCTCTGTTACCTTTCCAAGTTCAAAACCACTGGTTGGTATGTTTAATCTACTATAGAAGTTTTTAACAAAAGAAAGTCCATATTTTCCGCTGCCAGCGTCCAGCTTTTCCACCAAGGACGAGGCTACTGTGGTGAAAAACTCATTAAAATGGTTAGCTATTTTTGTTTTCTCTTGGCATATGGCTCCGTCTATCTCCATGCTGACATTCTGAGATTTGGCTTTGCTTGAGGATGTGGATCCGATATCTTTCAAGACTGACCATAACTTCTGTGGATGCTTTAGGTTTTCATTAATAGTGGTCTCATAATATTGTGATTTAGTTTTATTTATTTTGTATTTAACTTGATTCCTTAGTCTAACAAATTCATTGTAGTCCTCCTCCTCGTTTGTCCTTTTAAACTTGGCTAGTGTGCCATCTCTGTTCCTGATTAACTCTAAAATCTCGTGGGTGATCCATTTAGCTGTGCTTTGTTTGACTCTTATGTGCTTAACTGGGGCCAGTGTGTCTAACACAGATAAAAACTTTCCTTTAAAAAGACTCCATGCCTCTTCTACATCAGTACTGTATAGTATATCGGTCCAGTTTACATTACTTAAGGATTCGATAAAACGTTCCTTGGAGTACTGCTTTGTGGTTCTTGTTTTTATGAAATCACTTTGCCCTTGAGGGACTTTGGAACGTTTACGAGTACAGTATGTTACCATGTGATCACTGACACCGTATGCCAGGACACCTGACTGACTAATTTTTTCTGGATTTGATACTAGAATCAGGTCCAAAATCGTTTTAGTGTTGTTACAAATCCGTGTTGGTTCTTCAATTAATTGTTTCAAACCCTGCTGCTTTATAATTCTATTCAGTTTGTCTACCAAGCTACTCTGTTTAGGTTTTTTCTGTACGTCTGTGTTGTAATCCCCTACAAAAATACATTCATGTTTAGCTAGATCTATCTCACAGCATAGAGTTTCAAACAGATCGTAAAAGCTATGCTCTTTCGGGGGTCTATAACACACTCCTAGTAATATTGGACGCGTTTTGGGCAGCACTATATCCACACAGACCAACTCTAAACCTTCCTTTTCCAGCTCTGCTTGGTGGGTGAAATGTAAATCATCCCTGACATACAGACAGACGCCTCCCCCATTTCGGTTTCTATCTCTTATTATATTACTGTAGTTGGGGATGCTTACTTCCTTATCCTCTACTGTGTCATCTATCCATGTTTCTGTCACCCCTAGGGCCGCTGGTCTGGTCTTAAATAGAAGCAGCTTTACATCCTCTATTTTTGGCAATAGGCTACGTGCGTTCAAATGCAATACGTGCAGTCCTCGTTTACTAAAACATTCTAAATCAATCTGATCCAGTTTGTGCATTTCGTTACTATCTTGCTGTGTACTAAAAACATTTTCATCATAATCCTCTAAGACCCCTATCGGCACTGCCTGAAGACAACATACATTGCACACTAAGGGAATATCGTTTTGTAGTTTAACAGCCTTGTTGTATGCATAATCTGTTATATTTCCGCATTTTATATGTACAAATACGTCGCAAATATCACATGCAACAGCCCTTGCATTTGATCTCACAGTTTTAGAGCAATTTGGGCATAGTTTAGAGTTTATGCGTGGACTAACGTCTTTCAGCACAGAGGATATTTATATATTATTGCCACTTACTTAAATGTGTTATTTTATATATATGGACTTTATTTGGCATTTTTACAGACACCCCCCATTCAATTTTAAGCATTATTATTATTATTATTGTTATTGTTATTATTATTATTAAAGGCACGAGACCACCCGCGGCTATATAAACTGTGGACCGGGACCAGTAAAGCCACTGAAGACCGGCCGACTCACTTGTCTTTTTGTTTAATTGATTCTTTCAGAATAACATCTTTTCTAAAATATGCCAACCCTTGAGTCAGCTTGCACTCTATGGGTGTAAACACAAGCATGAACAAAGGAAAGAAAAGACATTTCACAGAGTCCGAGTTGGAGATTGTGGTGACTGAAGTGGAGCCACGGAGGGAGATTCTCTCTGGTCCCGTGTCAGCAGGGATCAATATGAAGAGGAAGGAAATGAGTGGGAGCGTGTGTGTGAGGCGGTACATGCCGCGGGGTCCGAGCAGCGCACACACACACAGGTGAAAAATAAGTGGTCGGATCTGAAGGTGGAGGTGAAGCGGAGGAATATATTCTATGCGTCACTTTCATGCCGCACACTTGGAAGACCACTAGGTGGCCCTGTTTTTGAGCAAATTCCATAACGCTAATAACTCCCGCATACTTTGTTGCGCATTCGAAATCGGCTCATGAGCCAATTGTTATCGTTTGCAAGTAAAACCTCGCGTTCCCTAAATACTCGCTCACGTCGGATTGCGCCATTTGCAAGGTCCTCTACAACGCTAACGCTGCCATCGGTAATACCATTTTCTTCATCACATTGCGCATGTGTTTATATCCACCCGTATAATTGCAAACACGGTGGGTGTGTTAATTGTTCATAAGTGTGTCTCTGACGTGCCCATCACTCTGATGACTAATTGTTTTTGACATTATTAACAGTTTCCCAGCGTCACCTATAAGTGTCGCCAAAGGAACAATATCTGTAGAAACGTGCGTACGCCAGCCATGAAGTTGACGTGAGGCACCGCACATTTCCACGGTCATTTCACGTTTCATACATCTGAACGTGAGCGTGGAACGCCATTTTTTTTTGCGTACGCCACGTTTTTGTGTGTACGCAACCTTCGTACATGAGGCCCCAAGTGTGTCTTGTATGTCTGACCAATCACAGCGTGAGGGGCGGAGTCGAAAGCCGGGCTACCTAATGACGACAGAAATGCGACGGTTCTGTGTTAGAGGTAAACAATGGCTGCTGCTGCTGGCAAACGGTTGTCTTTCCACTCAGCTTTGGCCGCGACTCTTCAAGACTTTAAGTTAACATTTTATTTGAGAAAAGAACAAAGAACGGCACTGAAGTCTTTCCTCGAAAATAAATATTTATTCTGAGTTTTGATTAATTACGTAGTCAGAGCCGTCGCTCTGACTACGTCACCTTCTTCGTTGCTCTGATTGGTTGTAGCGCTATCCTATTGCGTGCAGAGGGAACTTGAAAGACAACCGTTTATCCCGCCCACACTGCCAATGGAGCTGATCCAGACCTTACATCTTTCTGATGTAGGTCTGGCTTGCCAGGCTAAGATGGCGCATCACTAATTGTGGAGTTCAGCCAGCAGGACACCACAATCCCAGCGATGACAGAGAAAGTGAGGAGGGAGCTGAGGAGTGATGAAAACATTGTTCTCTGTGATGGCCATGGGAACAAGCTGGTCGAGTCCAGTGGAACAACTGGTATGCTGTGTAAACAAAGTTGATCATTTACCCGTGGCGGAATGCCTTGTAGCTTAGATCCTTTGATGTAATCGATGTTTTATTCAGACTTCAGCTGTTTTTCGAGCAGGTGGTTGGATAGCAATATAATTAACATTTGTCGACTAAAGGTTTTAGTCGACAAATGTTAATTATATTAATTAATTATATAAATGTTTTAGTCTAAAACAATTCTGTATAGGTTTATAATCAACAAACTCTAATTCCTGGATATTATTCAATTTTTCCTTGCTTATGAATCAGACATGATTGGGTGGGGGCAATTTTCAAGCTCTCCAGTTAATTTGCTGAATTCTGATTGCAAGGACAGCCCATTGAAGTTATAAGTTAAGAGCCTCATGCTAATTCTTACTTGGAAAGTCTTAATAATAATAAACTAAAATTCTAGTCTATTTTCTTGGCGAGAAAAGAGGTTGAAACATGTAACAAGCTTGTTATACTGGTAAAGAAACAAAGTACTGATTCTCTTCCTTCAATCAAATAATCAACTTTGTACCTTTTCTGTAGGTGTGGCATTCTGGAAACAGAATGCCAGGAAAATTGTTGCCGTCCCAGAAACAGACTTTAAAGAGCTGCAGAAGAGAAAGAAGAGGAGGAGTGGGTAGGTAGTGTTTCATTTATCCAAAACAAATAAATACCTCAGGTATTCTAAATACAGCAGTAAACATCTGCCTGATTGAGTGTGGAGTTCTCACCATGTTATAATGTAATGTGTCCACCTGAATTTGATTTTAAATTTGACTTTTCATGCACATTGTACAATTAGGGAGCGCATGGTATATGGATTGCATGTTCTTTTTAGATTTGTCTTTATTAAAATATATACAGCTAAAGATGTTAACCTTTTAACTAGCTCACAACTAGACTACCTTCAATTTAATTGTAAGTCCAAGCAAGTAATCTAAATACAGTAGCTGCTTGCTTATCTACTCAGGACTAACTGCAGTGTTGGCAAATTTGAGAATCACAGGTATCTTGTCTCATTAGCTAATTTTATATTTTATCTCACCTTCTTCCACCAGTGTCACAGATGACGCCAATTTGTCAAACATGGAGGAGCTGGTCCTGGCAGCAGAAGAGCTGCCAGCAATAACAAAAGCCCTCCAGGACCTGGGACAATTTGCCAGGGCCAATAAAATAAATACTATAGGCTTGACAGATGAGGAGGTGGCATCTGTTAAGGCCACATTCAAGTGCATCATCTGCAGAGGTGTGTAAGATAAAACATAAAAGGGATAGTTTAATATTAATCTCTATAGTCATGAGTAGGTTGATTTCCTTTAATTTGTCTGTTGTGTTCACTGAGCAGCTCACATCTCTGCCCCCCAGATTTTAAAACAGACACTGATAATTAAAGTTAATGTACCTATAGCGACTAAGCACCTGTAAGTCGCTGAGAGGCTAAGCGTGGGGTGTTTGCTGCTTGTCTGACACGCTGTACTAACAAAATATTCGCTGAGATCAAAAATGTGCATTTAAGGATTTTATTAAAGAAGAAAAACTACTTTTTATAATGTGCTTAAAGTATGGAAAATCAATCACAGCGATCAAAAGCAAAACAGCGGTAAAAAAAAATACGGCCTCCCAGTCACTCACCCTCTCTCTCTGTAACTTCCCCCACACCATGCCAATGCACAGGTGAATATTAATTAAATGTTACCGCCCATATTCCCGTGACCCAGTTACTGTGATATCAAAAATAATCAACAAAAACAAAATATAACAACCAAAATAACTCAAATATCAACTACCAAATTATCTCCACATCATATACAGTATACCTTCATGGCTCCTACAGTACCTACTCGTATAACTATAGGGATTATGGGGATAGGTGCATTTGTGAATATTGACATGAAGATACTGATGAACAAATAATTCTGATTTTGCTGGCAATTTCCATGAATCTTGCAGATCCAATGAAGCAGCCTGTGGCCAGCTCATGCTGCCGCAGCCTCGTAGGTTGCCAGCTCTGCATTGAGCAGTGGGTGGTCCACGAGCCCAGCTGCCCGAAGTGCCGCGATGCAGAGTTTGCGGCAAAAATGTTTGTCATAACAGGGATTGAGGAGACTGTTGGAATCCTCAGAGACACTATTCGTGATTAGTTACCTGAAAATCTTTTGTTTTGTTCATAATTGTTCCCAGGGGAGGGGGGGGCTTACGTACCCCATGTTAAGGTACGGTTGCTGTGAGGGTGACCGCGTATTTTTAGCTCTCTTGGACTCTTTTTGCCCCCAGTCTTGTTCTTAGTTTTGACATTTTTTCCCTATGCTCTTTGGAGCCTGTTTATTTACGAATTCTGTTTTCAATAAAGTATTTTTGTTCACGTATCTGTCTGCTTGTGGTCCACTTAAGCACCTTGGCCAGCGGCCGTGACAATAGCCTTAAGAGCACGAAGCATAGTACGCGCATTATGGATATGTCATGCTACCAATTGTGCGCTCGTACACAGAGACACGCAGGCCTATTGATATGCGTTGTAAGCGGCCTCTTTTTCGGTGGCATGGTACACTGGTAGAGAATAGACTCGTCTTCACATTTATTTCTTTTTTTTTTCTCCAAATAACAAGTTCAAATGTCTTCTTCGGATTAACGGTGGTGATGTTAGCGCTCGAATTGATAGTTTTGCACGCATGGTGGATTGGTGGTGTAGTGCAGCCGCGCCGCACTCACGATGCTTTTACTACATGTTTAGGCTACTGTTATACACAAGGAGACTGTCCTTGCAGACGGGTAAATTCAGCCTCATTCCAACCATCAACAACTGCGATGGGGTCCATAGGGATCGTGAGTATTTGGAATTTATGATTTAATAATAATAATAATAATAATAACTACTATAATTACTCCAGCCAGCATGAAGACACAAGCGTGAGTTGCTCTGCCATTGTGGCCAGGCAGTGTAACGTTGCCAAACAGCTTTCCTGTCCCCATATGCAGCTCTACGCTTAGGGTGATGGCCATCATCCAAGGTTAGCACACCTCTCCATTTGGCTCATGCTACCAGCCTTTAGCTTCAGCATGTCAAAAACCTCTCCCAACACTCCTGGCTTCAGTTTTACATGCTGCATTCTTCTTTGGACAGTGTGGATGTCTGGCAGAGGGATCTTCATGTTTTGCAGGGTTTTGTATCCTGTTGTGCCTGCTGTAAATTGAATTTGAATTGCCTTTTTGATGGTCTCATTGCCCCACCGAATCACCCCTTTTTTCTGGTCCCGATTGAACATTGAAATAAACTTTTGTTGTATGATGTGTATATTATTTATTATTCCTATTTTTTCTTACACACACACACACACGTTCTTGTTTCAATAATTCTTTAATAAAAATCTTGTTTATTTAACAACTTTTGTACCAGTCATACGTATTCCAGTCCATCAGCTCTAACATAAATTGCAAGTGTGAATAGTTGCTTGTAGAGTTAAATTTTGACTGATCATATTCAAGCATAATTACTGGTTGTTTGATAGATCTGATACATGGCTCCATCTTAAAATCTCCATGGTTCTGATCCATGCCCTACAAAAATAACTAAATGTCCTTTAGTCTCCTACATGTCCTTTTAAAATAACTAAACTTGGTAATAAAGATAAAACGTACTTTGGAAAAGCTGACATTTCACAAAACAGGTAAGTGCTAAGAGTGCAATAATAATAGTAAAAATTAAATGGTAATGGTAACTTGTTTATCTAAGTGCAAATACAGAACAACCAACCTTAGCATCACTCACGTAAGTAACCTAGCCAAGCTAACACGAACGTTTCCCTCCAAAGGTTTATTATTATTATTATTATTATTATTATTATTCAAGCACAAAAGCTATTATTTTAGCGCTAAAACGGTTAAAAACGTGTTTTATTTTGATATTACCATGACAAGACAATGACCGCTATGGCAGCTTGCGGTTTGTTTGGAACTATTAAGGCTTACATGAACCACGTGACAGCCCTAGCGGCGACGTCAATGCGTGTCGTAACTCTGTTTTCTCTATAGCCCAGGGGCCGTATTCACAAAGGATCTTAGCGCTAAAAGTAGCTCCTAACTGGCGAATTTAGGAGAAACTCCTAAAAATAATGGGCGTGTCAGTCTTAAATTTAGGACTCCTAATTTTTTTCACTAAGAGCAATTCACAAAGTATTTTAGGCCTAAAAGTAACACCTAAGTCTAGGAGAGCCTAAAAGTCCTCGAGAGGACTCCTAACTCACTAAGACCTATTCACAAAGAATCGGAAAATGACTGCGAGACGAAATGTTTTGGAGACAGTGGAAGACTGTGAATTGATCAAGAGATATAGGCTAAATCGTGAGGGTATAAAACTTGTTGTGGAATTAGTGCGGGATGCAATAACATCCCCGACTAACAGGAATAACTCGATTAGGAAATAAAATGTTTGGCAACACTACGATATTTAGCAACAGGGAAAATGCAAGTTTGCAATGCCGACGATTTAGGAATATCGCAACCATCAGTCAGCCATAAACCGAACCATCAACGCGCTCTGTAGACCACATATCAATTCAATTAAATTCAAACTTTATTAAGGACACATCTCATGAAAGGTCCATAACACCAACACAACACAATAATAATAAAATAATAAAAATAGAATAAAAAATACACACACACACACACACACACACACACACACACATATATATATATATATATATATATATATATATATATATATATATATATATATATAAATGTAGCCTACATATATGTAAATATACACACACACACACACACAATTCCACAATGATCATATATTTACATACAGGCTAGAAGAGCTGACAGAGCTCAGTTCAAAGTTGGTTAAGGCTGAAATAATACCATTAATATCATCCAACAGTTTATTCGGTTTCCTTTGGACAATCAACAACTACACATGATCAAAGCCAACTTAATGGCAATTGCAGGTATGGCCGGTGTGGTCGGTGCTGTTGACGGGACGCACATACAAATAATTGCGCCATCAAAAGATGAGGACGTGTTCGTCAATAGAAAGAAAGTACATTCCATCAACACGCAGATTGCTTTTGATGCAACTTTTAACATTCTTGATGTTGCGAAGTGGCCTGGGTCTACCCATGATCCGCGTATTTTAATGGGGAGCGGTCTGAGGCGTGAGGCACCATGTACCAGTTGGGTGTCTTGCTGGGTGACAGTGGCTGTCCCTGCAAGACGTCTTGACACCCTATCTCAGTCCACAACCGGGAGCACAGTTAAAGTATAACATGCAAGTGATTACGCAGATTACGATTAGTCCTATGCGTAAAAAACATCGTATTAGCTCTTTGTCGCCTTTTATTTGTTGAATCCATATTTATTATTGTTTGCTGTGTTCCTCCATATATGTTAGGGCACACAAAAATACACGAAATCTTGTGGAGAGAGGATGTGATCACAGTGATCACTGTATGCGCCATTCTCCACAACCGGTATGGGCTTTTATTAAAAGTGTTGAATAGTGGAGATATGCTCATTGAATAATAGTTTGCAGGGTGCTTTTAATTGCCTCCTTGAATTAATGCAACTTACGTATTTTTATTGTTTTTATTGTTTATCTCTCTCTCTTTAACGTGCATATAGGCTACAACGTCATTATCGTGGTCTGCACAAACTTGGCATCATGCGTGTATTCTGCTAACTGCACTGTCCATAACTATTTGATAGGGATGTCTAGCCTAGGCTATTTCCTTGTTCTTCGGTGATTTAGTGGGCTCGTTTTCACAGAGACCGCCTGCTCTGAACAACCAATCACCATACTGACCACTTCCAAACTCGTGCACGAGAATCGACGTAATCCATAGCAACGGCGCGTCACTCTTAGTTCACTCTTAGTGATGTATCCTTAGTATGAGTAGGTCTCAGCGGCTTTGTGAATAACTTTTAAGAAAAAACTCCTACGTAAAATGTTTTAGCGCGAGTTAGGAGCACTCCTAGCGGTAAGATAAAATGCTTTGTGAATACGGCCCCAGAGCTATAGAGAAAACAGAGTTACGTTGGTTGTTCTGTATTTGCACTTAGATAAACAAGTTACCATTACCATTTAATTTGTACTATTATTATTGCACACTTAGCACTTATCTGTTTTGTGAAATGTCAGCTTTTCCAAAGTACGTTTTATCTTTATTACCAAGTTTAGTTATTTTAAAAGGACATGTAGGAGACTAAAGGTTGCGGTAAGCATCGACTCATTTCCGGTCTACCTCTTGCTCTGTGTGTACACTGTTTGGTGTTGTAGCTGTCGGTGAACGCTGAATATACATTTGTTTTACTCGTTACAGCGGTTATTTACCCGCTTAAACATTTAAACTTAAAATAGCGACAAGTCGCTATTTTAAGTCTTCACACGCTAGTTACATTAAGCATTAGCAGTTAGCGATGTCTTCTCCCTCTTCCTCTGCTCCTCTGTCCTGCTCAGTGTGCCAAATGTTTAGTTACTCCTCCACCTCTTTTAGTGATAATGGTACCTGTATTAAATGTAGTTTATTCACTGCGCTGGAGGTGAGGATTAGTGACTTAGAGGCCCGGTACCGCACCACACCGTCTCCGGTAGTCTGTGCGGGCCGGCCGGCGGTAGCTCTAGTTAGCCGTCCCCCGGTAGACCCCGAGCAGCCGGGAAGCCACGGAGAGTGGGTGACTGTCCGGGGGAAGCGTAGCGGCAAACTACTGAAGCCCACGGCTCACCACCAGCCCATTCACGTTTCTAATACGTTTTCCCCACTCAGCGACGCACCCGCTGAAGGAGCAGACTCTGGTTATTGGCTCTTCTATAGTCAGAAACGTGAAGTTAGCGAAGCCAGTGAGGTGGAGAAAACCGCATCTAACACTTAAACTGAAGAAGAGAGGTTCGAGAGAGAGTCGTGGTCTGAAGATATAAGACTTTATTATCACTTGCAAGAAGTAACAACAAAATCTGAGTTAGTTTGCAAAGGAACTGACTTCCAGTAGTCACACTCTGAATTATATACACATATGCATTTGAGCCACCCACATGTAGTTGCCAATCACAGTGCTCTAACACATAGGAGGCTCCCTGTGTCCTTCATCTTTGTTGATGTTTCATCGTATGTTTACCATACATCTAGATAACACTCTGGGTAAGGTCCGCATATGGCGTGAGGGACAAAGTGTACCATGTACCCTGCTAATGCAAACCGAGTCACCCCTTACAGGCCAACACATGACTCCTGACGCTCACGCTTACTTCGTTCATATAGGAAATGGGCAAGATAATATATGTTCTTTCTTATTTTAATAGTAGAATGAAAAATGTGTAAATTACTGTTAACTGTATTGTAACCAACTAGTAATTTTCTCCCATATATCCCCCCTTTGGGACTTATCAGGTCCCAACATCAACTACCATTATTTTTAACCCAATGTTATAGATGACTACTTGCCGGACTGCCAGATGAACGAACAGTATTCACATTTGATTACCTGGAAAAAACATCTTGCTTTCTTATCATCATAGGAATTTCAACCTGTCCAGGGATTTCAACCTGAACCTTTCACTTAAGCAAGTTAAAAAAGATTACCAAATGTGAGTTACCCTATAAGTGTTTTGATCCTCTGAGTAGATACCCATAATGACAATATATAAACGTACATACGAATCATGCAATACTAAAATTACAAGTTATCATAAAACCTTAGACAGTCATATATCAAAAAATGTGTATCATTGCATAAATCTTAAAAACATTACAAATTATCATCATAAAGTATATCTCATAATGAGTTCAGTTATAAATGTCATGTAAGCAGCAGCCTATTATTTAAGTAGAGCCTTGCATGTGTTGTTTTCTCTATAAGTCATAAAAATATGTAGTTCATTTGTCATGGTTTGAGTTTTGCGTTTCTGTGTTGTTGCTTGTTTTGTCCCTTCTCGTTTCCCCTGGCGTGTAGGTGCAAGGTAGTGGGCGTGGTAAGGTTGCCGGCACATTCAACGAGGCACACCTGGCTCTCATCATCAATCACTCCTCCTATATAACCCCGGTTCAATCTTCACTCCAGTGCCGAATTATTACAGATGTCACGTTAGTACTCATCGTGTGTTTTTTCTCGTTCACCTTTTTGGTCACTACCGGCTCTAGTGTGTTTTTGTGATCTGACAGTTTTCGTGTTTTTCTCCCGGGGGCTCTACGTGCCTTAGGTCTCCAGTGTGCCGCGTGCTTATGCCGTCCGCCGAACGCCGTTTCCAGCCAACCGCGTGTCCCCCTTTCCTGGCATCCTGTGTCGGCAGCCTTCCCGTCTGCTGCCCTCCCTGCACGCCAGCGTCCTTAGTTATATCCCCTCCGTTTTTGATCCTTGTTTGATAAACCCTTTTTTACCATCACCTCTCGTTGTCTCTGTCTCTGCTCCGGGGCCCTACTATTGCTAAACCTAACAGAATAATTCGGCCACATGGACCCCGCAGAGACGGAACAGCTGAGACACGCTATCTCCAATCAGGGAATACGCGTCGGCCAGCATGAACAAGTGTTGGTTAGCGCCATGGACAGCATTAATGCGCTAACAACTAAGGTTGAGCAACTTAGCAGCAGCGTTAACCAAATGCTCACGGCTCTTTCCGGTGTTAGTTCCTCCGGCGGGGTTTCTAACGCTACCGCCGCAGCCGCCTCACCCGCCGTTTCGCCATCCCCTCCAGTACCTAGTCCTGTGCATATCAGGGAGCCTCATATCCCCACTCCGGCTCATTTTTCGGGCGAATTAGGAAAGTGTGGTGTTTTTCTGCACCAGTGCTCCCTGGTCTTTTGCCAACAACCGCTCACCTACCAGACTGACAGTTCTAAAATCGCTTTTATCATGGGATTACTCACCGGTAGGGCAGCCGAGTGGTCCGTCGCCATTACCGCAGCTAACGCACCGTATGTATCGATCTACCAGCTCTTTCTCTCTGAAATTCGAAAAGTTTTTGATCATCCGGTGCAGGGTAAGGAGGCCGGTAAACGGTTGCTCGCGCTCCGCCAGGGCTCGGCTTCCGTTGCCTCTTACGCCGTGGATTTCCGCATCTTAGCGGCGCAGTGTGGCTGGGGTGAGGTAGCTCTTCAGGGGGTTTTTCTCGATGGATTAACTGAAAGACTAAAAGACGAACTAGCGGTACGCGACGAGACTTCCTCCTTGGAGGACCTAATTGCGTTAGCCGTCCGATTGGATAACCGCCTCTGCGAGAGACGGAGGGAGAGAGAGGATTCCCTTCTTTTCCGGTCTCGCTCCATGAACCTTCGCTCCGGAGCTGCCGCGGAGGACTTCACACCGGTCGACCCAACAGCCAGCTCCAGCCCTGCTACGTCAGACAACCTGGGTGAGCCCATGCAACTCGGACGCATGCGTCTCACGCCGTCCGAGCGGCAACGCCGGCTTCGTCTTGGCCTCTGCATCTACTGTGGTCAGGCCGGACACCGTCTCGCCACCTGCCCGTCCACGCCAAAAGACCAGGCTCATCAGCGGCTGGGAGAGCGCTGATGAGCCACACCACCACCTCCAAGGATTCAGCTACCAGGCTCACGCAACGAGGTACGCTAACCTGGCAGCAGGAGACTGCCACCGTTCAAGTTTTGATTGACTCTGGTGCAGACGATAACTTTATTGACTCGAATCTCTCCTCTCAGCTAGGTCTACCCCTAGAGACGCTACCTGAAGCCAAGGACGTTTTTGCGTTAGACGGCAGATTGCTGGCTCAGGTTACACACCGTACTCAGCCATTTTCACTGCGGCTCTCCGGTAACCATCACGAGATAATCACGCTATTTGTTATTCCGTCCCCGTCCACTCCTTTGGTCCTCGGTCTTCCCTGGTTAAAATTACATAACCCACTCATTAACTGGGCTAACTGCACTATCTCCAACTGGAGTATTTTTTGCCATTCACATTGCCTGCACTCCGCCACTCCCAGTAATCCAGTCTCCTCTCCCATTCCGGTTGAAACTATTGACCTCTCTACCGTCCCCTCCGACTACCATGATCTGCAAGCCGTGTTCAGTAAGGACCGGGCGTTAACCTTACCTCCTCACCGCCCGTACGACTGCGCTATCGAGATCATTCCGGGGTCCACGCTCCCCAGTAGTCGACTGTATAACCTGTCTAAGCCCGAGAAGGAAAGTATGACTAAATACATTAATGAATCACTGGCAGCAGGCCTCATCCTTCCCTCTTCATCCTCCACGGCCGCAGGTTTCTTTTTCGTGTCCAAGAAAGATAAGAGCCTGCGGCCGTGCGTAGACTACCGGGGCCTCAATAACATCACAATAAAGAATAAATACCCCCTTCCTCTTCTCGATTCGGCGTTTGGGTTCGAGCACCAGTCGGCGATTTTTACTAAATTAGATCTCCGTAACGCCTATCATTTGGTGCGCATCCGCGAGGGCGACGAGTGGAAGACCGCTTTCAACACTCCACTTGGTCAGTTCAAATACAGAGTCATGCCGTTCGGACTCACTAACGCTCCCGCGGTTTTCCAAGCCCTCGTCAACGACGTTCTCCGCGACATGCTCAATCTGTTTGTGTTTGTTTACCTCGACGACATTTTGATATTTTCACGCAACCTGGCCGAACATATTCAGCATGTTCGGCTTGTTCTCCAGCGACTCCTGGAGAACCGATTATATGTCAAGGCAGAGAAGTGCGCGTTCCACGTTTCGTCCGTGGAGTTCTTGGGATTCGTCATAGAGAAGGGGCAACTTATGACGGATCCCAAGAAGATCCAAGCGGTGGTGGAGTGGCCAGCCCCATCCACTCGCAAGCAGCTCCAGCGGTTCCTCGGGTTCGCTAATTTCTACCGCAGATTCATAAGAGACTATAGCCTGGTAGCCGCCCCACTTACCCAGCTCACCTCGACCAAGGTTCCCTTCGTGTGGTCTTCTGCTGCCCAGGCAGCATTTAACAAGTTGAAGCTTCTTTTTTCATCTGCCCCGTGTTCTCGCTCACTCGGATCCGTCGCTCCAGTTTGTGGTGGAGGTGGACGCCTCCGACACGGGAGTCGGAGGAGTACTGTCACAACGGTCCCCGGACACCCAAAAGCTCCATCCATGTGCGTTCTTCTCCCGCCGACTGTCTCCAGCTGAACGTAACTATGATGTTGGCAACAGAGAGCTATTGGCTGTGGTGTTAGCGTTGCAGGAATGGAGACACTGGCTGGAGGGCTCCTCCCAGCCATTTATCGTGTGGACCGATCATAAGAACTTGTCCTATTTACGCTCTGCCCATAGGTTAAACTCCCGTCAGGCTCGGTGGGCACTGTTCCTGGGCCGTTTCGAGTTCACCCTCACCTACCGTCCAGGGTCCCACAACACCAAGCCCGACGCTCTCTCCCGTCAGTTCTCCCCTCCGGAGGAGGAGGGGGTCGTGGAAACCATCCTCCCGAGTGCCTGTGTGGTCGGAGCGGCCAGGTGGGAGGTGGAACAGGTGGTCCAGGAGGCTCTTCGGAATCAACCGCAGCCAGAGGGATGCCCTCCAGGGAGACTCTTCGTGGCGGCGGAGGCGCGATCTGCGGTCTTGCAGTGGGGCCACTCTTCAAGGATCTCATGCCATCCAGGTTTCCATCGCACCCTGGCCCTCATCCGACAGCGTTTCTGGTGGCCGTCTATCTCTCCTGATACCAAGGAGTTTGTCGCCGCCTGCTCCGTCTGCGCCCGCGGTAAGGCCTCCCATCGCCCTCCTGCCGGCCTACTACGCCCTCTTCCTGTCCCCCACCGCCCCTGGTCGCACATAGCCGTTGACTTTGTGACCGGTTTGCCTCCCTCTGAGGGGAACACGGTCGTCCTAACTATTGTGGACCGGTTTTCCAAATCGGTGCATTTCGTTCCACTGCCCAAGCTCCCCTCAGCTTTAGAGACTGCGAACCTCTTGGTTCACCATGTGTTCCGTCTTCACGGGATACCCCAGGACATTGTGTCAGACCGGGGGCCGCAGTTCGCATCACGAGTATGGAGAGCCTTTTGCCAGGCGTTGGGGGCAGCTGTTAGCCTTTCATCCGGGTTCCACCCCCAGACTAACGGCCAGACGGAGCGGGCAAACCAGGACCTGGAGTCAGCTCTCCGTTGCGTCACCGCCCGTCATCCAGCCTCCTGGTCCACCCACCTTCCCTGGATCGAGTACTCTCCCTGGTCAGCTCCGCCACAGGGATGTCGCCATTCATGTCTGCCAACGGTTTCCAACCCCCACTATTTCCCACACAGGAGGCTGGTGTTGCGGTTCCCTCGGTGCGGGAGAATCTACGGCGTGCCCACCGAGTCTGGAAAGAGGTTAGAGCAGCCCTTGCACGCACCACAGCCCGCAACCAGCGCCTTGCAGACCGGCACCGGGTCCCAGCTCCCAGCTATCAGCCAGGTCAAAGGGTTTGGTTGTCCTCACGTGACTTACCCCTACAGGTGGAGAGCAGAAAGCTCGCCCCCAGATTCATTGGACCGTTTGAGATCAACCACATAATAAATCCCAATGTGGTAAGATTGAAGTTACCTCCCAGTCTCCAGATTCACCCAGCCTTCCATGTCTCGTTGCTTAAACCTGTTACCTCCAGTCCATTCAGCCCTCCGGCCGACCCCCCACCACCCACCCGGCTCATCGATAACCACCCGGCCTACACCGTCCGGCAACTACTGGACGTCCGCCGGCGGGGCCGGGGGTTCCAGTTTCTGGTGGACTGGGAGGGTTATGGTCCGGAGGAGCGTCAGTGGGTCTCTCGGGCCCTCATCCTGGACAATACCCTCATCACAGACTTTTACAGACGCTTTCCTGATAAACCGGGCAGAACGCCAGGAGGCGTTCGTTAAGGGGGGGGTACTGTCATGGTTTGAGTTTTGCGTTTCTGTGTTGTTGCTTGTTTTGTCCCTTCTCGTTTCCCCTGGCGTGTAGGTGCAAGGTAGTGGGCGTGGTAAGGTTGCCGGCACATTCAACGAGGCACACCTGGCTCTCATCATCAATCACTCCTCCTATATAACCCCGGTTCAATCTTCACTCCAGTGCCGAATTATTACAGATGTCAAGTTAGTACTCATCGTGTGTTTTTTCTCGTTCACCTTTTTGGTCACTACCGGCTCTAGTGTGTTTTTGTGATCTGACAGTTTTCGTGTTTTTCTCCCGGGGGCTCTACGTGCCTTAGGTCTCCAGTGTGCCGCGTGCTTATGCCGTCCGCCGAACGCCGTTTCCAGCCAACCGCGTGTCCCCCTTTCCTGGCATCCTGTGTCGGCAGCCTTCCCGTCTGCTGCCCTCCCTGCACGCCAGCGTCCTTAGTTATATCCCCTCCGTTTTTGATCCTTGTTTGATAAACCCTTTTTTACCATCACCTCTCGTTGTCTCTGTCTCTGCTCCGGGGCCCTACTATTGCTAAACCTAACATCATTAGCTCTATTTTAAGCGAATATTATATAATTACTTCAAAAAATGCGTTACACAAAGTTAAACAAACTCCCAGCATGCATTGGAAGTCATCTTTACAAGAAGTATATGACATAGAAATAATAAAACCAATTCATTGTCGTGAATAATCAAGGTGATCTTCATGTATTGGTGTGCTGTATGTAGTGGGGGGTTTTGGGCATTATTGTAGCCGTTGCTTCAATTTTTCATCAACGTCTTCTTGTCCGGTTATTTCAATGTTCATTCTGCTTATCAAGGGTGTGGCTTACATGGAGAGGTTACTAGCACGATCACATGTAAGCCTCCTTGAGGCCGGGTCAAACCTTGGACTCCTCCCCTTCCATGTCATCATCACTATAAGTACTCAGGCTTCCGTTTCCAATATACTCCCATTCTACTTCTTCTTCCTCAACTATGTCGTTGGACGTAAGGAACATTTGTTTGCTTAACCTAGATGCTATCATAGACCTTAGTACTGGAATACAACAACAGAAAATTAATCCCACTATTGTTAATACAACCAAAAGAACCAATCCTATTTGAGCCAGTATTGTTCCCCATTTTCCCATACGCATTTCTATCCATGACATCCAATCATTCCCATATCCCGCATTATCTTTAACCTCCTGTCTTAGCTTTTTAAGTTTCTTCATAGCTAGTGTGAACGTTCCATTTGGTGAGGTATTATTTGGGATAAAAGTACAACACATTTCGCCTATGAGCTCACACACTCCTCCCTTTTCCGCTAAGAGCCAATCTAATGCTTGCCTGTTCTGCCAAGCCACAGCGCTTGTGGCTTTCAACTGTTCACCTAAAGCGGATAGAGCATCATCCGTATAATTAATGAATCGTTGTTGGTTATAATAAATGTAATTAATCCATTCTGCATTTTTTACTAGTCCTATTATGGGCATAATAGCCTCAAATCCTGAGGCTACTTCATTCCTGGCCTTATATCTGCTTGGTACGCCTCGGGGTTGTCCTATTTTGTCAATTTTAATTCCCTCATCCGGCTTGTACTCTCTTTTTTGTCTATTTACATCATTGGTCTCTAAATTTTTCATGACCGAGTCTAATGCCGGAAGTAACACTATTTCTGTTACGACACGTACTCTTGCACACCTTCCATACCAATGTGGAGGTAGCATGGCACGTATAAGTTTGTTTCCACAGACCCAAAAATGGTCTGCTATTACTTTATTCTGCTCTAGTAGTGCACCTTCATACCACATATTAGCCATAAATGATTCTGCTGCTATTCGGGCAGGATCTGTCGAATGTTTATCACTTTTTATCATAGGCGGTGGGTGTTGGTCGGTCTCATACATAGCTACATTCCAGATTGTTTTGCATTTATCTTCTTCCACATAGCCCACATCAATGCCATTGCTGAGCTTTTTATCATTTTGATAACAGTCTAATCCTTCTTCTACATTAAAGTCTGTTCCAAATGGAAGTGTTGCTTTGCCTACTTCATGGGTCAGGGTTATGTCCATTTCTATACACTTATTCATTATAATTCCTACGGGCCATTTTTTGTGTATCAAGTATTGAGAAAACCTTTCTGTTCCTAGAAACATTAAGCATCGCAGGGGACACAACTCGTGTTGATATTGATTCTCGTCTGAGGATATACTCGTTGCTACCCGTAATTTATTTAGATTGGCTAGTTTTTCCACCATTTCTTTCTCGGTTCCTTGAATCTGTGTCTCGCTAGTTCTGCATTCTTCCCAGTCATGTTCATAGTTTACTACATATAGTGCACTTTGACGGTTTTTACTACATAAATAGCAATTATCCGCATCTATTTGTTTCCCAGTGAACTTTACCCATTTATACCAACTATTTTCCATTGCTTGATCATACAACCGGTCTATTGTCGTTATTTTAATTTTTTGTCTATAGTGATCAGATGTATCCGGTTTTGTGGCTCTTATTGTTTTGTTTGATCTTGGTGTAAGATAGTCATCCTTCTCTATCGTTGTTGTTTCTAAGTTTAAGCTAGTTTCTCTTGGAGCTATTGTGGTGATTAAGTCTTTGGTCTGAGAAACGGACACTGTATCATTTATTGTTATCATTCTAACCTTTATGGGGGCGCCTGTTATATTAGTATGATTATCAATCATGTTCTGGACGGGTATTAATGTCCCTATAGTTGTGGTTAACTTCCATTTTGGTTCAGGTGTCGTTAATTTATTTGAGACCAAGATTTCTTTTGACTTTCTAGTCACCAGGGGTTCAAAGGTTGAGCCCCTTGTTTCAGTAGTCCAAATTGGAGTTATTGTGGCACAGGTTGGGCCTATTGTCTCAATAGTTGACATTGGGGTTGTTATGGCAGAAGTAGGGCTTATTGTCTCACTAGCCCACGTTGGGGTGGTCATGGCATTATTTTGAATTTGATCTAATTCATATTGCTCCTGTGTCATGCAAGCGGCTTCTCGTTTTAGTTGGAAAAATATACTTGTCTCTATCTTTATATTTGGGATATGCAGTTTCCTAATTTCCAATCTGTATTGGTCTATCTCATAGTTCCATCGGTTTGTGGGTATGACTGTAAGACACCAGTATGCACGGGTCTTTGTAATATTTATGTTACATCGTTCTCGTCCCCAGGTGGAGAATTTGACGTTTTTAAGCATCATTGTTGCACACTGACGTCCCTCCTCTGTTATAACAGTTAATGCAATTTGTTCTTTGTCAGAGCTTATTACTTGCGAAGGTATTTCTATGTGTAAGGCTTCTTTCTCTGGCTCCTCCTCCCTTGTACTGTTTACTATTCCTGAAGCTATTGTGGCTAGTTTTCCCTGTAACATACTTATGCTTTCTGTTGGTGTGGTGTCATACCCTTGGATCTGTCCTCGGGCCAGTGGGATTTGCACCAGGCCGTAGAGGATCAGGAACAGCGTCAGCACCTTCTTCATCCTGGCTGAGCCTGGTCTGGTCATGGAGCTGTGAGCCAGTTTCGGGCGCAGCTGCATCTGTCTCCTCTCCTCTCTCCTGACTTGTCCTTGGCTGGGCTGCTTTGGTACAGTGGTTGAGGTGGTACCAGGTTGAACTTCCCTCCACCTGGATGGCAGTTGGAGTTGCATTCGTGACTTTGTATGGTCCTTCTCTCCTGGGCTCGTTCCACTTTCTCCGGAACACCCTGAGGTACACCTGGTCGCCAGGTTCTACCCCCCTCGGTGGGTCGTCTTCTGGTTCTGGAACTCGGTTCTTTTCCTGTTGGAATATGAGCTTGTGTATGCCAGTTAGTTGCTTAATATATTCTCTAATTTCTAGTTGCAATTGTTCCAGTGGCGGACCCTTATGGGCTCCTCTAAGATTAGGTGCAGGCATGGGTCGACCTGTGAGCATTTCATGCGGAGTTAGATGTGTCATTCTGTTAGTCTGCATGCGATAGCTCATTAATGCTAATGGGAGTGCATCTACCCAGTTTAATTTAGCACTTGCACAAATTTTGTTAATTTTTGTCTTGATTGTTCCATTTACCCTTTCTACCATTCCTTGCGATTGAGGATGATACACACAACCCAATCTTTGTTTGACATGCAGATGCTGTATTACTTGTTTTACAGTCTTTTGAATAAACGCAGAGCCGTTGTCTGAGCTTATTTCTGTTGGAATTCCAAACCTCGGCATGACTTCTCTGGTCAAGAATTTGATTACCGTAGCTGCACTTTGGTCTTTTGATGGGACTGCCTCTACCCATCTACTAAATCTGTCAATTACTACAAGCATGTATCTTTTCCCATTGACTTTTTTGATCATGTCCACATAGTCTAAGACTAGATGCCTAAATGGTCCCTCAGGTGTTGGAATGTGCCCCAATGGGGTGGTAATTGTTTTTCTTACATTATTTTTTGCACATACTTCACATTCATTTAGCTGACTGTCAACCATTGTTTGCAAGTACGGTGACCAAAAACCCTGTTTTCTGATTTTCCTTACTACTTCCCCCCTTGCGCAATGGTCAAAACCATGCGCATTAGTGATAAGCAATCCCAACAACGCGGTCGGTGCTAACAACATCCCATCATGGGTTCTCCATAACCCTGTCGGAGTGCGCACCGCACCCCTTTTTAGCCACATGTTGTGCTCGTAGACACCAGCTTTCTCTTGCATGCGAGCCACATCGTCTTCAGTAGGTGAAGCCACAGGCATTGTCAACACCGCCTGAATTAAACCACAACTGTTAGCGGCTCCCTTGGCCGCCTCATCCGCAGCACTGTTACCTTTTGTGACATAGTCATTACCTTTCTTATGTGCCTGACATTTAATTATCGCCACTTGCTTTGGTAGTAACAATGCCAACATCAGTTCCACAATTTGATCACAATGCATTATGGGGGACCCATCCGTTTTCTTAAATCCCCTCATTTTCCATACTGCTCCAAACAAATGACACACTCCATGTGCATACGCAGAGTCAGTATATATGTTCACAATTTTACCCGCTCCTTCCTGACAGGCAGCTGTAAGAGCTTTCAATTCAGCCACCTGTGCTGAACATGGTTGTTTACAATATGAACTTTGAATGACAGAAAAAGTGCTATCCGGATTTTGTCGTACCACTGCAAATCCTGCGTGATAACCCAAATGATCTCTGTAACACGAGCCGTCTACAAACAAATCCTCCTCAGCCCCAATTATTGGTGTCGACAATAAATCTGGCCTCAATTTGGTAAATGTCAGAGCATCAGCTACACAGTTGTGTGATGTTCCTTCGAAATCGTGCAGAATTTTGTCTGCTGGGTTTACCGTAGAACACCTTCTGATAGTAACATCGGGGAACGTAAGCAAGGTCAAATATTCCAACAACCTTGAATTTGTTAATACAAATTTTCCCTGTTCAATTAGCTCAGTAACCTTGTGATGTGTAAAAATAGTTACTGGATATCCCATCGTGATAGATGAGGCTTTGTCATAAGCATATTGTACCGCAGCTAATCCCTGATAACAGGGTGGATAGCCTTGTGCTACTGTATCTAATTTTGAGCTATAATATGCTATGGGTTGATTTCGCCTCCCACTGCAGGATTCTTGCATTAGTACCGCTGATGCATACCCCTGACTCCTATTTGCGACGTACAATAGGAACGGTTTTGTATAATCTGGAGTTGCCAATGCACTTGCCCCCTGTAGCTCTTGTTTGATGCCTTCAAATGCTGCCATTGCGTCTGCGTTCCACATAAGTTCAGCTCGAAGGTTAGTGGTTCCTGCATTCTTCATTATTTCTCTTAATGGCGCCGTTTTAAGGGCATAGTCCTCTATCCAATCTGAACTAAACCCGGTCATCCCTAGAAATGTCATCATTTGTCGCACCGTGTTCGGTTTAGGTGCTTTGCTAATTCCCTCGAGCTGAGTGGGTGCTATTGCTTTAGTTTGATGCGCTATTAGCCTCCCCAAATATTCGACATCTGTCTGGCAGTATTGCAATTTTTTCCGGGATACTTTGTGTCCCCCTATTGCCAGTCGTGTTAATACAGCCATGGAGTCCTCATGACATTGTTCCAATGTAGGAGAACATATCAAGAGATCATCCACATACTGTATCAAGGTACCGTGTAGTACCAGTTCGTTCAAATCGTTTTTCAACACCTGATTAAACAAATGCGGAGAATGTTTGAACCCTTGTGGCATTCTTGTATAAGTGTATTGTTTACCTTTATACGTAAACGCGAACAAATGTCTGCTCTCTTCTGCAAGAGGGACACTAAAGAATGCACCACATAAATCAATGACTGTGAAATACTTGGCATCAGGAGGAACATTGGTCAACATCGTGTGCGGATTTGGAACTTCGGCCTGCATATCCTCCACTACATCATTAACAGCCCGTAAATCATGTACCAACCGCCATTTTTGTTTATCTGCCTTTAGTACCGGAAGTAAAGGAGTATTACAATTACTTTTTGTTTCTATTATAACACCTGCCTTTATTAGTCCGTCCATAGTGGGGGCTATGCCTACCTCAGCCTCGGTTTTCATATAATATTGTTTACGCCATGGCAGTTGAACGTTTGGTTTGATTTGGACTTTTATCGCATTGGCTGAATGCACTAACCCTACATCAGTATCGGATTGTGACCATACCTGTCCAGGTACAGTCACTTCCATTTCTGTCCTCAATTTTGTCTGCCTGTCAACGAGCAGTTGTTCTGTTGTTAGTGGTTCTTGTTGTTTGTTAATCACTTCTACTTCCTGTAAAACTCCTGCTATGCGTGCGTAGCATAATATCTTCAAATATTTTTTACAACATGACTGGAGAATTAACTGGTTTTCTGTTTCCTCCCATTTTAGTTGTTTCTCATAGGACATCATTGCCCCCAGGTGTTTTGCTTCAAAACCCTCGTTTATCAGTAGGGTAATGTGAGGTGCTTTATCTGTGTCCCTGAACCACTCTTTGATTGCTGATGACTGATCAGCATCTTGTGCTGTCATAGCTGCTCCCTGCGGTCCAATTACTATGTGTTGCGATTCAATTGTTACTTTTTTCCCTGCGGCTTTCTTTTGCCATTCCTTTTCCAATTGTGGGTCCTGCTGTGGATCATATATTAGGGTGCAATGATATCCTATTCTTGACTCTCTTGCTTTGGGAATTTGTGCCCTAATATATTTTCCCCATTTGTCCATGGTGTTGCTGACCTGCTCTTGGATGTCACCTATCCAGTAAACATTTGCAGTGTCTGATTTTGATACCACCATTTGAGGTACCATCCCTGTTGGTTCAATTAGTATACCCTGTGAGGTGCATAATATTTGTATTCCTAATTTACATAATGCATCTCTTCCTAATAAATTGACCGGTGTGGTGTCTGAAACCAAGATGGGTATTGTAGCTGCACGTCCGTGTAGCTTTAGTGTTACTGGAGCTGTCATGGGTGTTAATTGCGTTTGTCCCGAAAATCCTACAGTTTTGGCAAATTTTCCTGCCATGGGGAGATGAGAGGCATCTTTTGTACTTAAACATGTGTAAGTAGCTCCAGTATCAACCATCATTGGTGTGCCTCTATCATTTATCAGAACCTGCAATGTTGGTTCCGCACCAGCATGTTTCGTAATTGCTACATGCTGGCCCTCCCCCTGAGGATTCTCTGGGCACCCCTAGTACCCTTGACCCATAAAGGGTCCTGTCTGTCTCTGCTGGCCTCCTCCTTGACCTTGCTGACCCTGCCACTGCTGTCCCTGCTGCTGCTTCTGTGGGAGGGGGTTGGTCAAACACTCTTTTCTCATATGTCCTTCCTGGTTACATCCCCAACACACCACCACCCCTCTATTCTGCCCTGGGGCACCCTGTCTCGGGGCATAACCAGACTGTCCCTGCTGTTGAGTGTATTTAGGCTGTTTCCTATATTGATTTTGTGTATTCCCACCCCTCGGATTCCCACTATTCTGTGTATAAATATTAACTACAGGTGGGGTGAGTGACCCTTGGCCCTGAGGCTGTTGTGCTAGGGAAGAGAAGGTCTGCTGAAAAGGTTGGACCTGTGGTGGTGCTTGTTGGACATTTTGCATTATTGCAACATCTGGTTCAACCACCACCGCCTGCCTTTTCTTTTCTTTCTTTGTAAGTTCTTCTAACTGAAGTTGAGTCAGTTTTCTCTGCACCTCTTTGCTTTGTTCTTGAATCTTAAGTTCGCTCTGACGATATCTCTCCACTGCGTGGACCAGATGATCGCTGAACTCTTTGTGAGTCTTTGATGAGGTTAGTCCCACCACATCTCCTAGCTTGCTTTTGACCGGGCCAGGTAATGCTTCTAGTATAGCAGTTCTGAACAAAACCGAGACCAATTGATCCGTCTCTGGGTCTTTCTCCGTCTCCAAGTGCCACCTTGTGACTTGCTTCTGTAGGAAAGTTGCAGGGTTCTCTGTGTCACCTATTGCGTGGCCTCTCAGGCTTCTGTGATCCACACAGACTGGGTACTCGCTTCTGAGTACTTCCCATGTTGCTTTTCTATAAGTGTCAAATGTAGTTCCATCAGAGACCCTGTTCAGTAGTTCACCCAACCCCCCGTTGGTCAGCAAGCTCTCCATCTTGTTTATCCCCAGCACCCTAGCCAACAGAGCTTTTAGATCACCCACCGCCATTATTTTTCCCATTGTTAATTCCTCAACTTTCCTTATCCACTTTGTAGCCCCATGGGTGATATCAGGTAAATTTAGCGCCACCCCTTCCAAATCTTGGGACCCCCATGGGATATACTGAACTTGCTGTCCCTTCACCAAGATAGGATAAAGTCCTAGCTTTTTTGTCGATTTTTTCTTTCTTTGTGATCTCCTAAGTTCCTCTTGCAAGTCGAACACTAGGGGATCTAACGCTGATCTGTTGCTAGTCTCGACTTCCTCCCTTTCTTTCCCTTGTGGCTCACTGCAGAATATATCTCCAGGGCTGTGCCCCGCTGCCAACTCAATCTGACCTACTTTTGACCTTCTTCCCCTTTGACCCCCCTCATCTTTTCTGATTCCTGACTTCTCTAGCCAAGCTCCTTTTTTTTTTTTTTTTTTCTGAATTGCGGCTCCCCCGGAGCTGCTCGACCCCCACCTTTTCTCACTGTTCTCCTCTCCTTCTTTCTCACCCCTGCTCTCTACAGGCCCCAAACCACTTTGCCTAACCCTATATCACCTAACTCCTAAAAACACTATTCTTAATACTATTTATTTGAATTTATTCTACTAGTTAGTTTAACAACTTTTCTTTATCTCTACCGATTGAAATGTGCTCCCCTCCCACCTTTGCCGATTCTCACTTCTGCTCTTGCCTCTGGGCTTACTCCCCCCTCCCTTCCTGATCTCCAAGCTCTCTTTCTCTCTTGATCTATAGTAGCGGGTTGACTTATGTACTACAAATCCAGGAAGGTTTTACACATTTGCCTCAGACAAATCAATTGTTACCAAATATAATTATTACTAATATTGAGGTGCTTTCATACTCTTTTCCAGCACTTCTCTGTCTTTTCAATCTATTCGTGACAAAAAATAAAACAAAACGGGCCGTACAAGTCTCCGAGTGAAAAAACACTATCACGGCTTGAATACAGAAAGAAAAACGACTTATGCAACTTTTATTAGCGTGTCGAAAAACGGTCGAATTTGTTGTGCAAGGTTCTGAGTGAAAAAACACTAACTCGCCTTTAATCACTATCCAACAGGCTGTTTAAACCTGTCAGCTGTTTTTTTATTTTATCTATGTCCTAACCTCAGGATCTTTTCAGGACGTCACTCCCCTTTTTACCAAAAAAACCACATAGGATTGTCTGTATAGTAAGTCACTGAGCGAGGTTCTAATCGCGTTTACTGGACCTTACTCATACCAACCACTATAGAACATAAATCATGGAATTGTCCGTATAGTAGGCCACTGGGCGATGTCCGGTCGCGTTTACCGGGCCCTACTCATACCAATCTCCAGAGGACTCCGGATCGACTCCACACTCCGCTGTAATATATATAAATCACAAAACGTTGTGTGTGCATGCATGCATCAAATTCATTCCAAGCCACTCTCCTTTTCTCTCCTTCTTCTACAACATATATGCTTTTGGTTCTTTTTTGGAGAGACCTATACCTACCACTGGGCGTCAGAGCCAGGTAGACAATGATCACACAATATTTATGAATTTAATAAGTAAGAGCAATGCTTACCGCTTAAGTTGGGTGGCCACCCGTTTTTGTGTGACCCTTGCGGTCCCTGACTCAGCAGCCCAGCAGGGGTCCCTGTTCTTCAATCCTGTTCGTGACGCCAATTATGAGGTGGAGAAAACCGCATCTAACACTTAAACTGAAGAAGAGAGGTTCGAGAGAGAGTCGTGGTCTGAAGATATAAGACTTTATTATCACTTGCAAGAAGTAACAACAAAATCTGAGTTAGTTTGCAAAGGAACTGACTTCCAGTAGTCACACTCTGAATTATATACACATATGCATTTGAGCCACCCACATGTAGTTGCCAATCACAGTGCTCTAACACATAGGAGGCTCCCTGTGTCCTTCATCTTTGTTGATGTTTCATCGTATGTTTACCATACATCTAGATAACACTCTGGGTAAGGTCCGCATATGGCGTGAGGGACAAAGTGTACCATGTACCCTGCTAATGCAAACCGAGTCACCCCTTACA
The DNA here is from genome assembly GCA_030340625.1 of Merluccius polli. NCBI lineage: Eukaryota > Metazoa > Chordata > Actinopteri > Gadiformes > Merlucciidae > Merluccius > Merluccius polli. The sequence goes on along the minus strand of JAOPHQ010004303.1, from coordinate 91,955 downwards.
GGCCAACACATGACTCCTGACGCTCACGCTTACTTCGTTCATATAGGAAATGGGCAAGATAATATATGTTCTTTCTTATTTTAATAGTAGAATGAAAAATGTGTAAATTACTGTTAACTGTATTGTAACCAACTAGTAATTTTCTCCCATACCAGCGGCCATAGTCAAATGTATCCCTGGGGCCAGAGCGGGCGACGTTGAATCCTATTTAAAACTGCTGGCGAAAGACAAACGTAAATATCATAAGATTGTTATTCACGTCGGCGGTAATGACTCCCGATTACGGCAATCGGAGGTCACTAAAATTAATGTGGAATCGGTGTGTAGATACGCCAAAACAATGTCGGACACCGTAGTTTTCTCTGGACCCCTGCCCAATGTGACCAGTGACGTCATGTATAGCCGCATGGCGTCCTTCCACCGCTGGCTGTCCAGGTGGTGTCCAGCAAACCATGTGGGCTTCATTGATAATTGGCAGCCTTTTTGGGGAAAACCTGGTTTGATTGGGAGAGACGGCATCCATCCCACGTTGGATGGAGCGGCTCTCTTATTGTTGGATGGAGCGGCTCTCTTAGACAGTCCAGAGTTGGGACCAGGAAGCAGAGTTGCTGTTTAACACACTTCTCTGCGCTTCCTCTAGTACAGTCCCCCACCCACCACCCCATAGAGACTGTGTCTGTCCCCCGACCGCCTACATTATGTAAAGAAATAAAAACAAGAGGCGTTAACCATGAAAACCTAATAAAAATTAAAACCAACTCCTCAGTAGCACAAAATAAAAGAATTAAATGTGGACTGTTAAATATCAGGTCTCTGTCATCCAAAGCTGTTCTAGTGAATGAATTAATATCAGATTATGATATTGATTTGCTTTGTCTTACTGAGACCTGGTTGTCCCATGAGGATTATGTTAGCCTAAATGAATCCACCCCCCCCAGTCATATTAATACTCACATTCCCCGAGGCGCAGGCCGAGGAGGTGGAGTAGCAGCTATATATGACACGGGGGTTTTAATGGACCCTAAACCAAAACTAAATTATAATTCATTTGAAAGCATTATTTTTAGTCTTTCTCACCCAAACTGGAAAACACTGGAGCCAGTCCTATTTGTTATAGTGTACCGCGCTCCTGGACCGTACTCTGATTTTATATCTGAATTCGCAGAGTTTCTATCAAGTTTAGTTCTTAAATCAGATAAAGTAATTATTGTAGGTGATTTTAATGTCCATGTGGATGTTACAAATGACAGCCTTAGTAACGCATTTACCTCATTAATAGACTCAATCGGCTTCTGTCAGAGTGTGAATAAACCAACCCATTGTTTTAATCACACTCTTGACCTTGTTCTATCATATGGCATGGATATTGAACATTTAATAGTTTTTCCACATAATCCTCTCCTATCTGATCATTATTTAATAACTTTTGAATTTCTATTATTTGACTATAAGCCATTAAGCAAAACTTCCTACAGCAGATGTCTATCTGACAGTGCTGTAGCTAAATTTAAGGAGGAGATTGCATCAGTGTTTAATTCAATGCCATATCTGAATATAACGGAGTCCTATATTAACTTTAGTCACTCCCAAATTGATAATCTTGTTAATAGTGCTGCAGGCTCTCTACAATCAACATTAGATTCTATCGCTCCTAGAAAACAGAAAATAATAAAACACAGGAAACTAGCACCGTGGTACAACCAACAAACTCGTCAATTAAAACAAGAAACAAGGAAATCAGAAAGGAAATGGCGCGCTTCCAATTTATTAGAAAATCGCTTAATATGGCAAAATAATCTTAAAAATTATAGAAAGGCCCTCCGTAATGCCAGAGGAGCCTTTTACTCGGCACTAATAGAAGAAAATAAAAACAACCCCAGGTTCCTCTTCAGCACTGTAGCCAGGCTGACAGAGAGTCACAGCTCTATTGAGCCATGTATCCCTATCAACTTAAGTAGCAATGACTTCATGAACTTCTTTTATAATAAAATTATTACTATTAGAGAGAAAATTAGTCACCAAATGCCCTCAATAGGTATCGCAGGCTCTCCAACATCAGACACTTTGACTGGTGCAAACTTAGATGTGTATTTGGAGTGTTTCTCTGCTGTCAGTCTTCATCAGTTAACTTCTATAATTTCTTCATCGAAGTCATCAACCTGTCTGTTAGACCCCATCCCAACTAGGCTGCTTAAAGAAATTGTACCCTTAATTGGCACTTCTTTACTGGAAATTATTAATCTTTCTTTATTATCAGGATATGTACCACAGTCCTTTAAAGTAGCTGTAATTAAACCCCTTCTTAAAAAGCCCACTCTTGACCCTGGGGTTTTAGCCAACTATAGACCGATTTCTAATCTCCCCTTTCTGTCTAAAATTCTGGAGAAAGTAGTCGCCAAACAATTGTGTGACTTTCTACACAACAATAGTTTATTCGAGGATTTCCAGTCAGGATTTAGAGTTCATCATAGCACAGAGACAGCTCTGGTTAAAGTTAATAATGACCTTTTGATTGCTTCTGACAATGGACTTGTCTCTGTACTTGTATTATTAGATCTTAGTGCTGCCTTTGACACCATTGATCATAGTATTCTTTTACAGAGACTCGAGCATGAAATTGGCATCAAAGGAACCGCACTAAGCTGGTTTATGTCATATCTATCAGATCGTTCACAGTTTATACACGTGAATGATGAATCTTCAATAAATACTACAGTTAGTCATGGAGTTCCACAAGGTTCTGTACTTGGACCAATACTATTTACTTTATATATGCTCCCTTTAGGCGATATTATTAGAAAGCACTCCATTAACTTTCATTGTTATGCAGATGATACGCAGTTATATCTATCGATCAAACCCGATGAAATTAATCAATTATCTAAATTACAAACATGTCTTAAAGACATAAAATCCTGGATGAGCTGCAATTTTCTGATGTTAAACTCAGAGAAAACCGAAATTCTTGTACTTGGCCCCAAAAACCTTAGAGACTTAATGTCTACAGATATAGCTACTCTAGATGGCATTACATTGGCCTCTAGCACCACTGTCAGGAATCTTGGAGTTATCTTTGATCAGGATCTGTCATTTAATTCCCACATAAAGCAGACCTCTAGGACTGCCTTTTTTCATTTACGTAATATTACAAAAATCAGACGCATCCTATCAAAGACAGACGCAGAAAAACTAATCCATGCATTTGTTACCTCAAGGCTGGATTACTGCAACTCCTTATTATCAGGTTGTCCAAATAAATCCATTAAGATGCTTCAATTAATTCAAAACGCTGCAGCGCGAGTACTGACAGGAACTAGGAAAAGAGATCACATCTCTCCTGTACTAGCTTCTCTGCATTGGCTCCCTGTAAAATTTAGAATAGAATTTAAAATCCTCCTCCTCACCTATAAAGCTCTTCATGGGCAGGCCCCTTCATATCTCAAAGAGCTCATAGTACCCTACTACCCCACTAGAACACTGCGTTCTCTGAATGCAGGGCTACTGGTGGTTCCAATAGTTTCTAAAAGTAGAACCGGAGCCAGAGCCTTCAGTTACCAAGCTCCTCTTCAGTGGAACCAGCTTCCAGTTGTGGTTCGGGAGGCAGACACCCTCTCCACATTTAAGAGTAGGCTTAAGATGTTCCTCTTTGATAAAGCTTATAGTTAGGGCTGGATCAGGTGAGTCCTGAACCATCCCTTAGTTATGCTGCTATAGGCCTAGACTATCGGGGGATTTCCCTTGGTGCACTGAGTCTCTCGCTCTCTCTCTCTCTCTCTGTGTGCACACATTCATGTCCCATTAATGCATGTTACTAACACTTCTTCCCCGGAGTTCTTGTGTTTTCTCGTCTCGCAGGTTCTCATGGATCCTGGCGGAGCCTCCATGGTCCTGCTTGACTGCCATTGCTAATATCAGTTACCAGTTATATACAGTTACTGTTGTTGCTGCTCGCTGTCCCCCATCATTGGTGCTAGTGCATTGATGTAGTTGCTTGCTCTCTCTCTCTCTCTCTCTCTCTCTCTCTCACCCCAACTGGTCAAGGCAGATGACCACCCACCTAGAGCCGAAGGGTCTGTCCAAGGTTTCTGCCTTTTAACAGGCAGTTTTTCCTTGCCCCCGTGCCAAGTGCTTGCTCATGGTGGTACTGTTGGGTCTCTGTAAATGTTATTAGGAGTTTGGTCTAGACCTGCTCCATTTGAAAAGTGCCCTGAGATAACTTCTGTTATGAATTGGCGCTATACAAATAAAATTGAATTGAATTGAATTAAAGGACATTTAGTTATTTTTGTAGGACATGGATCAGAACCATGGAGATTTTAAGATGGAGCCATGTATCAGATCTATCAAACAACCACTAATTATGCTTGAATATGATCAGTCAAAATCTAACTCTACAAGCAACTATTTACACTTGCAATTTATGTTAGAGCTGATGGACAGGAATACGTATGACTGGTACAAAAGTTGTTAAATAAACAAGATTTTATTAAAGAATTATTGAAACAAGAACATGTGTGTGTGTGTGTGTGTAAGAAAAAATAGGAATAATAATAAATAATATAGACAACATACAACAAAAGTTTATTTCAATTTTCAATTGGGACCAGAAAAAAGGGGTGATTCGGTGGGGCAATGAGACCATCAAAAAGGCAATTCAAATTCGATTTACAGCAGGCACAACAGGATACAAAACCCTGCAAAACATGAAGATCCCTCTGCCAGACATCCGCACTGTCCAAAGAAGAATGCAGCATGTAAAACTGAAGCCAGGAGTGTTGGGAGAGGTTTTTGACATGCTGAAGCTAAAGGCTGGTAGCATGAGCCAAATGGAGAGGTGTGCTAACCTTGGATGATGGCCATCACCCTAAGCGTAGAGCTGCATATGGGGACAGGAAAGCTGTTTGGCAACGTTACACTGCCTGGCCACAATGGCAGAGCAACTCACACTTGTGTCTTCATGCTGGCTGGAGTAATTATTATTATTATTATTACTATTATTATTATTAAATCATAAATTCCAAATACTCACGATCCCTATGGACCCCATCGCAGTCACTGAGTTGTTGATGGTTGGAATGAGGCTGAATTTACCCGCCTGCAAGGACAGTCACGTGGTGTGAAACATGGTTAGTTGCTATATGTTTATCATAGTTAGGTCAGTGAAGCAGAACATCGGTGTCTGACAGGGACAATGGCTGAGGAATTGGCATGAGACTTTATCAATCCCAGACAGGAAATGTGGCTGCCACAGCAGAAAGTACAGGAGAGTAGTAGAAACAAAAAAAAAATAGATGACACATTAAAATACGAGAAAATAATTAAAAACTGCATACAATAAATACAGAAAACATATCTACCGGTATGTACAGTATTATAAATAGTAGCAATGTTAATGTAAAACCCAAAAATAAAGGTAAACATTACAGACAGTTGAAGTAGACATTATCGACCGTACACTATTGACATTATACATTATACATTATTAACAACAAGGTGGAAGCAAGTTGTGGCATACCACTACAGCAGTAATTCCACCAAAGGTGCCGTCTACCAGCTCATCATCATTGCTATAGTGGAGGCAGCAGCATCTGTGGGGCTTCATGTCATTAACGTCACAAGTGACATGGGGAGCCCCAATAGAGCAATGTAGCGAGCTTTTGGGGTGATGTGTGATAAACCCTGGACTCCACATCCCATAGAGCCACACTGGCGGCTCTATTTCATGGTAGATGTCCCACATCTGGTAATGTAACTTAAAGAGCACCCTTGTCCGTGGTCAGACCATCACCGTTCCACAAGATGTGGTGAACAAAGAGCACCTACTGTCCAGTGTGGTGTCTGTTGGTCCCTTACAGGATCTGGTGTCCTACCAAGAGGGTATGGCACTAAAGCTGGCTCCCAACCTCTCCAGGGCCATCTTGGAGCCTAACCAACCTAGCCTGAGCTAATGAACGTTAGCTCAGCCATGCACATCTTCAGTGAGTGGACAAGTGCTGCCTTAAAGTACCTGGTAGAGGAGGAGCAGCGTCCTGAATCAAACCTCACCACATCATGGTTCCTGGAGAAGATGGACCACTGGTTTGACCTTATGTCGTCCCGCCACGTTGTGACTGCCCTCTCTCGGTTCAAAATAAAATAAACAAAATGCATTATTATTATTATTATTATAGTAATAGTTATAGCAGCAGCAGAAGTAAAACAGCTAGCATTTTAGTAATAGTAGCAGTAATAGCCGTAGCATTTTAGTATTAGCATTAGTGGTAGTATTTTGGAAATGTTTTAAAACCTAACAATCAAAACAACTTTACATAATGTCACCTGACAACAAAAGGTTAAAGGACTTTAGTGAAATTATCACGTTAATTACCTCACGTTAGCCTCCGTTACCAAGCTTTCAGTTAGGTCCCTAAATCCATTTAGGGACCTAACTGACCTAACTTTACAAATTTTTTAACATCAACATCGACATTTCATGCAAAACAAATGTAAAAATAACGATGTCTAAAGGCTCATTAACAGCCCCCTTTTTAACAGCTCCGGTGCCGGAAGTAAATTTCCCATGCATTTATCTCGTCCACTTTTCGTAGAATCCTTATAAAAAGAGTATTACGCCTTTAACCAAGCCAATCGTTCGTTATGGTAGTCGTGACCATATTATGTTTGATTCGGGATGAGTAGTTCCTCACTCGGTCAACAAAAAAATGTACACAGTCTTGTACCTTTGCCTTTTCTTCCATTTTCCAAATTCTTTTTATGCCCGAATCAAACATAATATGGTCACGACTAGTGTTGCACCGATACCATTTTTTGGCCCCCGATACCGATACCGATACCCGGCTGTGCAGTATCGGCCGATACCGATACCATACCGATACCACGCCGGAAAAAAAATTTAAAAAATAAAATAAATAAATAAATATATATATATATATATATATATATACACACACAAGCTTTTTTTCTTCTAATACTAAAGAACTGCATACTCACTTGGATGTAAAATCATTGCTATCATGGCTTAATTACTAGTATAATTAGATAATATAGTATAACTAGAGATAATTAGCGGGGGGGGGGGGGGGGGGGGGGGGATCGGGGAGAAGCCGATTACAGCTTAACTCGTCGTCTGTGATGCGGTCACTGTCTGTCCATTTGAGCGATCTCCCGCCTGTGAGCAAGACGCGTCTCCCTCTCTCTCCTGCTTTTTCCCCTCTTCTCCTTGTTTGTGTCCGCATGGCACCCCGGGGAGCGGGGGGGGGGCATGGGTGGTGACCGGGTGCGTCGCACCGGCAGGCGGACCCGCTCACTGAGTTTCCCCGCACCGGCGCGTCCGCAGGCGGAGCAACTTTTCTGTGCGCCGCGCGGCTGAACCGCGCGCCCTCCGCGTCTCCGGTGCTTTTTTTTCTTTCTTTTTTTTGGTACTTTGTCGTCGTCGCTTGTCGGTCGGTCAACATGCGCGGCCGGGCGGCCGGAGTGGGCCAATAGGATAGCTGCTTGGCACGGCATGCACTGAACACGTGTGATCACACGCAGCAGTGAGTGAAGGGAGAGAAAGACGCAAAGCGCTGCGTTCCAAGTTTCATATTATGTAAATGGCATCGGCGCATTATTTGTTCGTACTCGCCGATACCGATGCCAGCATTTTAGCGCGGTATCGGGGCCCCTCCCGATACTAGTATCGGTATCGGTGCAACACTAGTCACGACTACCATAACGAACAATTGGCTTGGTTAAAGGCTTAATACTCTTTATAAGGATTCTACGAAAAGTGGACGAGATAAATGCATGGGAAATTTACTTCCGGCACCGGAGCTGTTAAAAAGGGGGCGGTCACTGTTACGCTCTATTGGCGTCTCCATAACCCGGAAGTGTCGTCCGCCATTTTTTACCACGGGAGTCAATGGAAGTGTCGTAACTCTAGCTGCGTTTCAATACTCGGTTGAGTCGCCCTCGCTCACTTGCCCTCAGCCCTTGCCCTCGGGGGAATCCCCAGCGCCATCTTAAGGGCTATTCCATTTCTCTAAAAAGCTGAAGTGCCCTTGGTGAGATCGACCCTTGAGGGCTGAGGGATCGAGTCAACATCGACGGTCACTCCAGAGCTGTATATCACCCACAATGCACTGCAGTGGTGCACGAAAAATACATCCATGCGGTGGCAGTAATGAGCCCCAAACACCGTTGTCTGCTGTTGGTTTACCACCAAAGAAGAAGAAAATGAATTAAAGGAGCCAGCACGGACCGGCCAGTGTAGTTATGCAATAGACTACCCGTTGTTGCTGCGTAATGACAGAGCCAACAATTTACAAGTGTAAGCATATACTGCTATTATAGGGTACTATTTGTCACAAATAAAAAAGAAAAATAAACTACGCCTGCAGCTCCGCTTTATTTTTTTAAAATTATTTTTATGTATTCATTTATTGATTTGCGGCCGCCTATTGACGCAGCCGCTCTGCTTTATTTACCCTATTTATTTAGTTATTTGTTGATACAGCCGCTCCGCTCCGCTTTATTGCGGCCGCATCACCAGGACGAGCGGCCGCATCACCAGGCGGCCGCAGTGGCATTTGCCACATTGCCCAATGGCCAGTCCGTCTCTGCCTGGGAGGGAGTTTGTTTGTAACCTACTGTGTCACTGCATATGAATGTATTTCTGCGTCTTTACTTTCTTAATAGTCTACGAGACGATTCTGTATAAAATTGGCAAAGAGGGGAACATTAGAATGAGAAAAGGCACGTGTGACGTGAGACTCGCGCTCAATCCGTGAGAGTTGGCAGCTCAGCTTATTACTTCTGATTCTAGAGACTTGCTTCTTTGTTGTGGTGCTAATTGTATTTGCGGGAGACTATACAATGTTTTTAATGTATTTGGTGTACGTAAGTTACGTAACATAATTTTTTTATTGTCAAACAGGACAATTGTACAGAGGATGGGTCTGCAGGGAAGGCTGACAGGAACACAGGCGGCCAAAAAATGGGATCTTGAACAATAAAGGCCATTTAAAGACAATGATGAGGACGAGGATGGTGGTGGTAACAGGCCTAATAACTATCAGAAATAACAATCTAAAACTAATGTCAACTAAACTGAAAGTAGGTTAAATGTGTTTAAACAACCAAACTGTCTACAAATAAGGTAAAGAAATAAATAAATTAATTGTCTGAATAAAATATAAAACAAAACTATTAATTCTGAAATGACCAGGTGCTGGCGTATTGCTATATACGGAGACTCAAAGATATGAGTCTCTGTATATTGCGCGTTATTTGGAATAGGCAATAGAGCGCTACTCCAACAACGTGTGGCCGATCCATGATTGTCAAGGCTGTTACCGGGCGAGGACAGGTGCATTTCATTTATCCCTTTTCCTCCTCCCCCGCCCACTTCCCCTCAGCTCTCCAAGTGGCCTCCGTGTGACATATTAGGGAGTTTAAGCATGCAAGGTTTTGCCGACGGCGACGGGGACCGGAAATTGATCTGTGCTCCACTGATCGAGACTTCAGCCGTACTGCCGGCTTTGTTTGCCGTCGTGAGGTGATCTGCAACATGGAAAGGAGCAATCTGCCGTACTGTCGACTACGTGGATCTCAAATGAGCTATGGTGAGCGAATTCAAATTATAAACAGCAAAAAATGAACAGATAAAAAATCCTTTCTCTCAGTATGCATTTGAGCGGTTTTATTCCAGAAAGTCTTTTTATTCTGGCCGCATCATACAACCACACAAACCCAAGGAATTGTCTTTCCTTTTGCTAAACGAAAAACTTTTTTTCACCCTCCATATTTGCAGTTTATCATCAGAAATTATTGCTAAAATGTACATTCATCCATGTGTGAAATTTCATTAATCATATTTTAAGTTCATGTTGTTGTAGGTACATGTAGCTCTATTTAACGTTGTATATGTCTATAATATGCTATATTATAACATATTCAACTTTAACATCCAACATTAGGCCAACAACAAATGGATCTCATTTAGCAACAAAATTTGTGTAGGATATGCAGACAAAACTAGAAATTGCTGGATTATTTGTTCACATTGATTTAGGCCTATGTGCACATGCACTCATTTAAAAAAATTTTTTTTTAAATAGTTTAGCCTATATATTCTATATGAAACTCACTGAAAGTGTGGACAATTGTTTTTTTTAATTAATTTGTATGGCAATACACTTAAATTAAAAAAAATAAATATCTAATATGAAGATTTTCCCATTTCTTTTGAGGCCATGTCATCTACACCCTCCAGTGGAAGTGGAACAAACAAACGAATACAGTAGGTTACAGTCATATTTGAGTTCATACTGAACCAACTGCTTTGCTAACTTTGATGTTCATGTTATTCTGCAGATCCTCAATGGAGTGGACTGAGGCTCACCACATTCTCCTCTGTAGGGAGATCCTGGTGATAGAGCCATATAAGTTTAAAAAAGGCAGTGTTGAGAGGGGGAAGTTATGGAGCGAGGTGGTGGACTCCCTGAACAGCTGTCAGGAGCTGCAATTTAAAGTAAGCCAGAGGGGGGTCCGCGAAAAATTTGCCCTGCTCCAGCAAAAATATAAGTTTGAAAATAGATCACTGAAAAAGAGATGACAGCAGAGGAGCATAGGGGGGGTGAGGAAGGGATGAAAAAGATAGAGGCAGACCGAGCAAAAGCGGAGGAGGTGAGAAAAAAGGCCATGGAGAGGATGGGGCAAACCAAAAGAAGAAATAGTGCTGATGGGGAAGATGTTACCAAAAGACCCAGAAGAAGTGGAAATGAAACAATCGAATATTTGAGGGAGAAGGCGGATGCGGAGAGAGCTTTCAAAGAGAGAGCTGGAGCTGAAGAGGCTGGAGATAGAGGCCCAGAATAGGAGAGCCCAAGAACAACAGCAACAACAACAACATTCTGAAATGATGGCTCTCCTTCAGCAACAAAAGGCCATGATACTCCAGCAGCAGCAGCAGCAAGGTCAAGTCATGCTGGCTCTAATAGAAAACCAAAATTTTTTTAAATAAAAATGAGGTTATTTGTAGCCTAACCTTTTCTGATTTGTAAACTATTTTCAGTTGTGAATATTGAATCTTATTTATTTTTCTATTGTGAATAATTTATTTTTCTATTGTATTATTTATTTCTCTATTGTATTATTTATTTCTCTAACACTAACTATAGCCTATACAGCTGTGAAAAAAATGTCTAAATACAATAATTTTGATTTGTAAAAAACAGCTGTGAATAAAGCACAACAAACAAAATATTGTTTTTTTATTGTGGCTCCTCAAGTGAAACCACTCTTTTTAATAAAATAAAAAATAACAACAATAACTATAGATAACAGAAAATGTTCCCACCACACAATTTAATTAAAATACACCTGAATGTGTGGGGGATCTAGGCCAAAATAGTTAGATGTCTGGTTCCCATACAGACAGGTCAAGGCGTTTCTTAGGAGAGCAGAGACAACATATAGCTTTCCCACACAGCTCAATTCAATCTTTAAATTTTTCTTGAAGTCCAAGAATTTGAAATAGTTCGCAATGTCCCCAAACAGCCACTCCACCGCTACCCTTGCTTCATTCATGCCCTTATTGAAGGCTTGCATCTCAGGTGTGAGGTGGACATGGCGGAATGGAGCTTGCAGATGAACGCACAGTGGATACGCAGGGTCTCCATATACGCACATCCTCCTACCATCTGGAGCGATGGCATGCTGCTCCATAACCGCGAGCAGGTTGGAATCTGCCAGCATTCATGTTTCTTTCCCTCTGCAAGACGAAAACAATATAGGCCCCATTAGATTTATTTAGAGCATGCAGAATAAACTTGCATAGATATGAAACAGTGTCCTTCAACCATAATGCATAATTACAGGTAACAAGTGTATTAGTAGGCTTGGCTTGTACTTTATATTGTGCTTCATTTGTCCTTTTATTCCGTTCTTACCTACTGGTCCATAAATGTTCCCAATCAATCCATTTGGGAGTGCGATGGCCTGGAACTTCAAACTATGGACACGCTTGTGACCGTTATACAGGGTCCTCTGACCCGTTCCTGGCCTGGATACGGGTCGCACAGTGCCATCGATGAACCCAAAACAGTTGTCAAGAGGGGCACCCATTTGGTGGATTCGATCTGCGTACGTTTGCAGAGAGGCAGGGTTCATTATGATGTCGTTCCATTCGGTGATCCTGGTGTCAAATCGAAAACAAACGGTCATACACTTTTCTAATGTCATAAATTCAGCCAATTGTTTCGGTCAAAACTGTCTTCAGTGCTTACCTGTGATGGTGACGGTCATAAATGTACTCAAGTACAGTATTTGTGGCCATACTCAACACTGGCACTTGCCGCTGGCCAAACCTTGGCATCATATCGCTGTATCTGCATGGATAGGTCAGCCTCTTTAGCAGAATGCATAAACCCTCCATCCCACCCACGACACTTCTCTGCTCACAGGTGAACTTCTCAGGTATACCAAGTGCCGCAGCTAATGCTGGAAGGTCGCACTTTTTGACTCGGAACTCTGATAAACACTCATCGTCTTCCATTAACTCAAGATTAAATAAAGGATGCATTTGATAAGGCAAATCTAAATTTTTCGACTGATTTAAATCATATAATAACAAAAACTCTTCATCTGAAATTAAATTCTCTCCAACTGCATGAAGCAACTCCTCTCTGGCTCTCTTGAACGACATTTTGAAAAGGTATGAGAGAGCGCACGGGATCCACTTTTATTCCATTCGCTCTTTCACATGATAAACTTCAGCTGCGCTGATCAGCGCCCGCCGCGTCTGCCGCAAACTGCTTAATGATTACTATGGATTCGACGGCGACGGTACCCAGTGGGCGGGGGATCGATTTCAAAACCGTGCGTGCTTAAACTCCCTATTACCAAGGGCTGAGGGCGAGTGAGCGAGGGCGACTCAACCGAGTATTGAAACGCAGCTTCTGTTTACTCTATAGCTCTGGCTCTGGCTAACACCATCGGCTACCTGGGCGTGGCCGGTTGCTGGGCGATCTAGGGTAGGGGAGGGGAGGACAAACTAGGAAAATAAGTAGAAATTAAAGAAAAGAAATAACCCCCCCTCTAGCCTGTGGCTCACTATACAGCTCAATCACTAACCCCACTGGCCACCAGGTCAGGGGGGGGACAAAGAAAACGAAAATACCAAGAGCAATTGAAATCAGACAGAGCAGCAGCTATAACATACACACACACTTCATACATATAAATCAACTAAAAGAGAACAGCAGCTTAGCATAGCGTATGGACCTATGCAACCATACAAACAAAAGAACAAGCATTAATATACACTCTACACCACACACTTCCCCCGCTCTTTTTGAGTAGTAGCTTGCTCTTTTTTAATGTTGAACCATTCATTTCGTAAAAATGCACAAAAAATACTTAATTAGGCCCACACACCCACCACTGCTACCCAAGCTAGAGGCCTCCTAACCCGGGGACACATGCACCACACTCAGAAACCAGGTATTTTTTTGGGGTCAGTCTTTGATGTGACAAACTTGTCTGACCGACGAAAAATCTCTTTTAAATTTACGTTTGTTATCGCTGCCCTGCCTGCAGTGCTCCGATCAAACAACACAAAACTCCGCGGATCACGTAACGCCGCCCGGAGCACGTAACGCCGCCCACTGGACCTAGATCCAGCCCCTTCCCCTGGATCTTGTGTTCCGCAGCGAGGTGCTACTCGAGGAAGGACAACAACAAACAAACAGGGTGCTCCGTCCTACATGCTACACATTGTTCTGTTGAGTTTGTGTTCTGAATAAATGACTAAATAAATGATTTGTTTGTACTCTTGTTTACTGAGTACACCTTTGTTTCCCGTAGTTGTGCGTTTGGGTTCAAGTGCTAGTTCTATAAGCACATAGCCTACCACACAGACATGAATACAGTTGTTTTGTTTTAACACATTCAGACTATGAAAATGATACTCCACTTTTTACACCTGCAACCTTTTGGCTGTTTTCAAATGAACAAAATGCAAGGTCACATTACTGGGTCTGACATGTTCACTCTTGACTGTATGGCAGGGTGTGTTTGACTGTAATCTCCAGTGACATGGGCCCAACAGTGAGGAGGACCACCACATTGTCCGTCCAGGGACCTCAGGAATAACAATTAAGACACCAAACTGATGAAGACGCGCATAGAGCACAAAGCTCAGAGCCGGACAATAACCGGAAAATAACACCAGTTAAAATAACCAGAAAATAACACCAGTTAACTCTGACCGGGGGGGGGGGGGGGTGTACTACGAACCTCGATTAGTGGGTTAGCGAGGTATGTTGCGCTCAAAGCCTGGGTTAGCTGTCCTACGAAAGTCGCTGTCTTTTAGCGTCGCTATATCACCATGGTAACTTATGCTGGCAACCAAACCTGGTCGGGAGGAGGTTTTCAGCTAAGACTTTCCGATTAGATCGGCTTCTTAAAGCTGAGCGCCGCTTTCGGGACAGATCCGATCCCTTGGCATTGCCTGAGGATATTCTGTATGAGAGATGCAGGTTCTCATCAGAGGGTATTCGCTATTTGGTCGTCCTTGTTGGACCTTATGTAGGCAATGCTACAAAAAGAAGCCGTGCGCAGTGTGTCTGTGTTTCACTGCGATTTGTTGCCACGGGTACATATTTGCATACAGTTGGTGATGCCGAAAATATAAGCAAAAAGGTGCCTTCCGATACGCAAGGTTGTAGCTGCCCTAAATACACTGCTAAATATGTTCGTGGTGTTTGCCAACTTTTTGCCAACACAAACTGTCAAGTTGCAAGTTATCAACTTGTAGGTAAAAGAAAACACCTGTATACGTGAATGAGCGGTAGAGTGGCGGTAGCGCGTCAGTCTTGAGATTCTGCGTGCTGGGTTCGTTTCCCAAGTGAATTGCATTTATGTGTAGTAGGCCTATAATAAGTTATATTTCTTATGTCATATGGAATACTTATTCATTAATGTTATGGAATCATCTAGTTTGGTAATCTAGATGGGGGTAAAAGGCATGATGATGGACAGGCAACATATGAACCCCGGTAAAAGTAATTCCCTAAATTGCACAATAAAGCAAGTTGGAGGTTGCTTTTGCATTTTGCAATCATATGCACTCTATTGGGATTAATGGCGAACAATTCTTACGCATTCACAGAATCTGCTATTTTTTGCCAGCACGCCCTATAGCCTTATTATGGGCAACTGTATTACCCCTTGCCGTTATTTGCTTTTTAAACTCCTCGTATGCAAGGCCGGATTAACCATATGGGCAACTGGGCAATTGCCCAGGGGCCCACGATATCTAAAGGGCCCAGGGCAGTGAGGGCACAAGCAAAATATCTGGTTATCCAGCCCGTTCTCATCCCAACTCGTAATATACCGACGATTTGTCACGCCCCTAGACGTCTGATACTGACGCAAAAGGTACCCTCCCGCGTCTGTGTGAAACGATCTGGGTTCTCATAAACCCGTTCGCGGTGGTAAGAGACGAGCAGAGTCTACTGCCCAACCCTAACCATAACCCTTTTTGGAGTGAATTGTTTCACAGTAGACTGCGGACGCTGTAGACTCTCCTCTGCGAGCGGACGCAGTAGACTCTGCTCGTCTCTGCTCGTCTCTTACCAACGCGAACGGGTTTATGAGAACCCCCAGATCATTTCACCCCCCCCCCCCCCCCCCCCCCCCAAAGAAAGCCTGGGTATGTTCAGCGAGCTTCGTAGTATACCGCCCCGGGGCTCATAACTTCACAAGTTCTCATCTTCAATGATTATTAACACTATTATTGTGATTTGAAGCCGTGTAGAGTCTTGACTGTGCGTGATGGGGACCTCTGCTGGTGACTTTATAGATGCTCTTTGTTTAGGCAGGGAATGTAATTCGGGTAAAAGTTTTCCACAATGTGCATTCACACACTCAGCTAAAATAATAATAATTATGTATCACGTTCTCCCAAACAACCAGCTGTTATAGTTTCACTTGACTAAAATAAATGTGAACCATACATGGGTGTAGAAAGAGAACGGTAGCCCATAATAGCGTATGATAATAAGGTTTTTTTTTAGTTTTTTTTAAACTTTATTAGGCTATGCATGATAGCCAGTTAGCACGCTACTTTTATTTTGAAGTTGCTACAGGTCACTTCCGCTTCCGGTCTGTCCGCCGTCATATTAATAAATGAAAACCAAAAAACGAAAAAAGGAATTTGCAAAAACCAAATTTGGGTCGTTATTTGATTTTGTTTTTTTCGTTTTTTCGTTTTTTGACGCTGAGAGCAAAAACCGTTTTTCCGTGTTTGGTTTAAAACGAAAATTATATTATATGTATTTTGGTTTTGACAGAAAAACGGATTATACTTTAGTACCCTGACCGCTTTGCTGGGGTAAGTGTAAGCCGCCTATGGGTGTGCTTTGCTGGGGTAAGTGTAGGTTGTGTAGTTGTGTGAAAACGGAAAATAGGCACGAGCACAACCTAATTCCAAACCGGAAAAACGGAAAATAGGCAAAAGCCGTAAGCCGCCTATGGGTGTGCTTTGCTGGGGTAAGTGTAAAGGCCGCAGTATACTCGCCTTCCCAAGCTGTCGCGTGACAATGTGACGTCACGGGAGCACGGTAACTATTTATACTCGCGCTGGTGGCCGCGACAGTAGTTGCAGTCTTCTCCTGAACAGAGGTGGCGCCACTGAGGAAAGGCGACCAACTTTGCTATTTCTACGCAGTAGAAGAAGAGATATGCTAATACTGGCACATGGAGTTAAGGTTTAGTTCACCGGGATGTCTCTCACTATACAGCATTATGTCTATTGCTTTACATTGCTATTATTCTACATCACTGCCACACCTGGTCAGCCATCAACAGTCCAGTGTATGGCAGCAGTTCTCATATGAATAGTGTTTGTAAGCATCCATCTTGATAACTTAGTGATTATCTTATATACTTTTATTTTATAACTTAATGCCGCTTTGAGATAGTTTTTCAGCCACGTAATTCCACTGTCTTTGACCACAACAACAGTAGACAGCACTTTCGTAAAACCACGGTTCATTAGCGAAAAAATATAGGCCTACACCACACAATAAAATAGAACATATAAAGGAAGAAGCCTTAGCAATAAGGCGCATTAAAATGTTCCTTCGAACTCGTCCGTGTTTATGTTTCCGCTTTGTCGCGCGCCGCTGAAAAAAAAGAGGTGCGCGACACGGCGCGAACGGGCCAAAATCCTGTCGCGCCGGCGAGATCTACGTCATTTTGACGTCACAATGTCGCGCGACAGCTTGGGAACGGCGAGTATACTGCGGCCTTAAAGTAGGACCGTTCTGGAGTTGAGAAAGGTCACGTTGTTTTCCCTTTTCTCCACTAGAGGTAGGTATAACGGTTTTTAATGATACATTGCTTTAATTGTGAAAAGTAATTTCTTAAAGCTGGAGTTGGTAGAGTGTGAAAAACGCATGAGACTCGTATGGAAACAACTGCGCTCCCCCCCTCCCCTCCCTGTTTCGATTCCCCGTCATTTGCCTGAATTCTCGTGGACGCGCACGTCGGAACTTCGTCGGAATTGGAGGCTCACCTGTCCAGGAGTAGATCAGCAAGCTCAGAATCCAACATCAGCCCGATGCTATCGCGGAGCTCTCTCCACCTCGGATATGCCTGTCCAATGTTGACACGGGATTTATTCCTTCTGTTGTCACTCTCCCTCTTAGACTCTCGTTTTTCAACATCGGTCTTCCTTTTTTTAGCTTGCTTAACCGTGTACACTTTCGTTCGTAATGCCGGGATAGCAACTTTTTCTGCCGGGACGTCCGCCATTGTACCTTCACCACCGAGCGAGTCAGAGGCTCAGAGCGTGAACGCGCATCGACTTTGGTCGAGCAACCAATAGGAACGGCCAAAACAGCTTGCTCTGTAAAATGTACTGTGATTGGCTGAACACTGCCGTCACGGCATTGATTTTTTAAAGCCTGAATACAGAGCCAAGAGGAGACACAGAAGTCCAGTGCTCTGTCATAACACTATGAATTACAATATGCTGAAAGGTTATTATTGATTTTTTACCAAATGACGGCAAACATAACTTACCAACTCCAGCTTTAAGGTCATTACCTTATTGAGTTTGGATAAAGTAGGATCATTCTGGAGTTGAGAAAGGTCATGTTGTTTTCCCTTTTCTCCACTAGAGGTAGTATAACGTTTTTTAATTATACATTGCTTTAATTGTGAAAAGTAATTTCTTAAAAGGAACCCCGGCTATGTAGACTTGTAGGCCCTAATACGCCACTATTGTTCTCTTGTAGTAAAATATGTTGTTAGAAGCACATAAAATATTGCCATTTCTTTAAAAAAGATATAATATGTAGTACATATTTTGACCTACGTACGCCGCCATGTAATCCGCGCGCAATGCACTATGGGATCGATGACGTAGAATGGTTGCGCTTGGTAGAATAGCTATTGACGTTAGTGCTTGTTTACCCGCGTAGTTAGAGTAAAAGTTTTTAAGAGTTAAGTAAAATGCCACATTGTGCTGCTTTTGGGTGCGACTTCCAGTCAAAAGGCAACAAGGGGAGTGATGTGAGTTTACACCGCTTTCCTACTGACAAGAAGATGAGAAAGAAGTGGGAAGATGCCTATGGACGGACACAATTTCCACAAGATCCGCGGCTGTGTTCACAACATTTTTCTCCCGACGCATTTGAGGCTTTTAGTCGACCACAACTGCTGAAAGAGCTCGTCGGAGCGGCTGGGTATAAACGAAGACTACAATCAAATGCTTTCCCAACAATTTTCTCACATAAGGAGCCTAAACGTATACCTAAACCTATAGCATCATTATAACACAACTGTTATGGAAAATAGAACGACAGTACATTGAATTAAATTGCAATGAAGTTACAAACGATCCGCAACATTAAGAGAATAGGCTCTGAAACAGATGACCAGGGGCCGGGATCCCACCTCGGCCGGCGCGCCCTCACTTTCATTGCGCCGATAGACTCCTTGGTCCGTGTTTCAAGACGGGTCGGGTGGGTAGCCGACATCGCCGCCGACCCCTTGCGCCAGTTGTACGTGTCTATGATTGTGATTATGTCTATGATTGTGATTGTCTATGATTATACACATATGATGTGCACACCAGCATTTTTTACATCCACATTGGCTTTAATTTTAAATTCTAGAACCCTGCATAACTGAAACAGAAAAGTTGTTTAAACATTGCAAGACATTAAAGTGCTCATGATGAAATGCATTAAAATGTTTTAAATGTTTAATTGAAATCTCTCCGTGATTCATCTACTTCTGTATCATCAATATCTACATCCTCAAACCCTGTATAGATTCCACTTGGTTCTGGGTAGACATTTCTTATTTTGGTAACTGCACATGCAGGAATGACTGCGGATTCTTCTCCCTAGTCTGCCATGCATCCACCATGTAAACTGCCGATATGAGGCATATCTGTAAGACCTGCAACCAGAGCATTCATCTTTTTAATACTTAACATTAACTTTTGTGGGTTTTCATCTGAGGACTTGAGTTACTGATTGAAGCTAATAGATAAACAACAAACATCCTACAATTGATATAGAAAAATAACATGGTCTTCCTATAGATATGTCAACAAATGTATACATGTGCAAAATAAGGTAGGCTATCTAATAAGGCGGGACCACTGAGCAATCTGGACAGCTCCGTAGCTGCTCCTAGCTGACCGGCAGGAGGATCAGCAACCCGGACAGCGCCGCCGGCTATCGAGCTTTGAGGCTACCTATTGGTGACCCGGTTCCGATTGGGAAGGGCAGCACTCTCCCGGTCGTGGAGGCTGTTTCGCTCGGGTTCAAATTGAAAAGGCTGAATAGATTACATGTTTATGTCGCTGTATAGTCTCAACCAGAGCCGTATATTGGGAAAATAATAAGTTCGCTAGTCTCAACAGGGTTTCCGAAGCCGGCAAGTGCAACCATATGACGTCACTACCCAGACGTTAACAACAATGGCGGCCTACGAGTTGAACTATTTTTTACAAATTTTATAAAAACGAAGACATTAAGACGGTTTTTTATATCACTTTATAATAATTGATACTAACATTTATCTTTTAAGAACTACAAGTCGACATAGCCGGGGTTCCCTTTAAGGTCAGTACCTTATTGAGTTTGGATAAAGTAGGATCATTCTGGAGTTGGGTTGTAGAAAAAACATTGTGTGTGTGTGTGTAATACTTACCACCTGATCAGCACAAACCAGTTGTTAACACCGCTAGATAGCTCTGGTTTGGCCAACCAAGACCGAAGCTCTGTTCTGATGATGATGAAGCCACGCCAGCCCCGTACAGCGCAGGGTGCTAAATAGCATGTTAAGCTAAAAAGCCTTTATCCTGTGTCTCATACACCGCACGGCCCCAGGAATTGCTTTGAAAAAACTCTGTATTCATGGGATAGTCCAATCTCATGGTGACAACTTCAATAACGGTGTTTAATATTGATTAAACATCAATTGTGTTATTTACTTCTGATGGGTAATGGTATCCATCCTGTCCAATCAGAATCTTGATTTGTGACCTAGTTAAGGAATTAACATTAGGAGAGTGATTTTGCGATATGATTACCCAGAATGCAACGCATTGTTTATTTGCTATTCAACACTTCCTTAAACGCGTTTTGGGCAATAACTTTAGTTATAAAGGTCGTAAAGACCCCCAGGTTGGTTCTGTCCCCACTAAATCAGGTACGTGCTATCCAATGGAACCAACCTCAACGCTCTACGTGAACCGGAAGTACCTTAAAACACTCGATCTTGCGGCGGAGATGCAGTCTGCTGTATCTCTGGAATGGAACGTCGTATTGAGTCAGGGACGTGTTCAGAGTCTCCACAAACCATCTGACGAACGCTGTTTCCAACTTCCTACGATATTCAGAAAGTCAGTTATTAAAGGAAAATGAATAACCATAGACGCTACTGGTGGTTCTGTTCGGGTATAGAGTCAGAGATAGATCTGAGAGGCCTCAGATCCCATATTGGCATCAGATCACGCTCCCGTGTTTAGGGTTAGGTTAGAGTTAGGGTTAGACAAGGTGGAATGAAGGTTTAGGGTAAAGGTTAGGGTTAGGTTAAGGGGGTTAATTTAGAGATAGATCTGAGAGGCCATCAGATCAAGGGTTAGGGTTAGAGGGTTAGGGTTAGGTAAGAGAGTGAGGGGTTAGGGTTAGGGTAAAGGTTAGGGATGGGGTTAAGGGTTAGGATTAGGGGTTATGGTTAAGGGTTAGGGTTGGGGTTAAGGGTTAGGACTAGGGCTAGGGGTTAAGGTTAGGTAAGAGAGTGAGGGGTTAGGGTTAGGGTAAAGGTTAGGGTTGGGGTTAAGGGTTAGGACTAGGGCTAGGGGTTAAGGTTAGGGTTAGGTAAGATAGAGTGAGGGGTTAGGGTAAAGGTTAGGGATGGGGTTAAGGGTTAGGATTAGGGGTTATGGTTAAGGGTTAGGGTTAAGGGTTAGGACTAGTGGTTATGGTTAGGGAAGGTATAGTGAGGGGCTAGGGTTAAGGGGCCAGGGCTAGGGTTGGGTTAAGGGTAGGGGTTAGGTTAGGGGTTAGGGTTAGAGGGTTAGGGTTTAGGGTTAGGGGTTAGAGTTAGGGTTAGTATTAGGGTTGGGGTTAGGGGGTTAGGGTTTAGGGTTAGGGGTTAGAGTTAGGGTTAGTATTAGGGTTGGGGTTAGGGGGTTAGGGTTAGTAGGGTTAGGGGGTTAGGGTTAGTAGGGTTAGGGGTTAGGGAAGGTAGAGTCAAGGTGAGACGTCTGTACGGACTGAACACACCCCCGCCGGATCGGGCATGTAAACTCTACCTCCCTCTACTCCCTCACTTTCATGAGGGAAGAGAGGAGAGAAGAGAGAAGAGAAGAGAGAAGAAAGGACGGTATGCTGTCTAAGGTAAGTGAATAAAAGGTTGTTAGTTGGGTTAGGGGTTAAGGGTTAGGGTTTAAGGGTTAGGGTTAGAGGGTTAGGGTTAGGGAAGGTAGAGTCAAGGTGAGACGTCTGTACGGACCGAACACCCCCCCGCCGGATCGGCATGTAAACTCTACCTCCCTCTACTCCCTCACTTTCATGAGGGAAGAGAGGAGAGAAGAGAGAAGAGAAAGGATAGTATGCTTACTAAGGTAAGTGAATAAATGGTTGTTAGTTGATTAAGGTTTACAAATCATAGTGTATTGGGAACCAACACTATTCACTCTATAGACACCACCAGGCCACAGCCTGGTGGAACCCATAGAGCCAACAGTGCCGGTAAGGTAAACTGGACTTGAAGAGAGCCCGTTCATTCGATGGCCCTGGCTAGGTTAGGTATAGTTAGAGTTATCTCGATGACCCCCCCCCCCCCGCCTCGTCCGACGACTGGGCAGTTGAATGGGGGATCAAAGGCAATGCACGCGCCAATATCCAGTCATCCGCAGCTCTCTGTTCCCATATTACCATTAATAAATTATTAAAATGAATTAGTTGTCTGTCTTGTAGTAAATCCAGTAGTTTTTATATTATAGACTTAAAGTTTTTCTTTCTTCTTTCTTCTTTTCGATGAGTGATTATTTGATTGGTGTATTTATTTATTTCAATAAATAGGAGTCACAGTTGGAGTGAGTTTTAACCGGGATGAAATGGTTTTAAAATCCTATATTCCGTTGGCTCGGTTTGGAATTAGGTTGTATTCCTGGTTTAGTATAAACGTACTATCGAAATGTTAGGACACATCATCAGTAGTGGACCCCAGGATCATAGGATGTTTCTGGCCATTACCAACTAGACACCCTTACCCAAGGAAGGCCCCCCTGAGATTGATCAAGTCTCAGGACGTGTCGAATCCAAAATGGAATTGGTTTTGGGGTTAAAGTGTTTTAGAGGTGATCATTTGTTGAGGTAACGTTTGTTTTCCTTATTCTCTACTAGAGGTAGTAAACGGTTTTTAAGGATACATTGCTTTAATTGTGAAAAGTAATTTCTTAAGGTCATTACCTTATTGAGTTTGGAAAAAGTAGGACCGTTCTGGAGTTTAGAAAGGTCACGTTGTTTTCCCTTTTCTCCACTAGAGGCAGTATAACGTTTTTTAAGGATACATTGCTTTAATTGTGAAAATTAATTTCTTATGGTCATTACCTTATTGAGCTTGGAAAAAGTAGGACGGTTCTGGAGTTGAGTTGTAGAATAAACATTGTGTGTGTGTGTGTGTGTGTGTGTAATACTTACCACCTGATCAGCACAAACCAGTTGTTAACACCGCTAGGTAGCTCTGGTTTGGCCAACCAAGACCGAAGCTCTGTTCTGATGATAAAGCCACGCCAGCCCCATACAGCGCAGGGTGCTAAATAGCATGTTAAGCTAAAAAGCCTTTATTCTGTGTCTCATACACCGCACGGCCCCAGGAATTGCTTTAGAAAAAACTCCATATTCATGGGATAGTCTAATCTCGAGGTGTTAACTTCAATAACGGTGTTCAATATTGATTAAACATCAATTGTGTTGTTTTCTTCTGATGGGTAATGGTAGCCATTCTGTCCAATGAGAATCTTGATTTGTGACCTAGTTAAGGAATTAACATTAGGAGAGTGATTTCGCGATATGATTACCCAGAATGCAACGCATTGTTTATTTGGGTTACATGCCGCTATTCCGACATGCCGCTACTTAGACATTGACGTCTAGTGGTCGGAGTGGCGGCATTAATATTATTTTCCAAGCGTCCCACTACTGCGACAATTTTTTTAACCCATTGTCTGAGTAGCGGCACTTTACTTTTTTTCAAACGTCCTGCCATTCCGACATGAGGCCATTAATATTTGTCATTATCATTGTACTTTAAATTAATTAATTAATGTGATTATACCCATATGTTCTGGACTTAGCATACACGCAGCTTATGCATGGGTGTGACAAATACATGGGAAAACAATTTCTAAAAAGAGCCAATCATCCAACTTCGAGGCTGCCCCTAGTTGGTAATATATAGGACTAGCCTATCCATATCAAATCCAAAAGCAACAATCTTCATAACAAAATCAGAGTATCCTTTTCAAAAAATATTATTTCGCCGTTCTTAAATTAGGCTTCCACAGCGCAAAAAAGGTAGGCCTACACCTTGAAACTTTGTTCAATCAACTTAAAGTCCGATTAAACTTCATTCAAAGGCAGTCCATAATTCTAATTAAATTGATTTCTAACGAACAAGTCCAAATTTCAGGTCCTAGAGCTTTATTCGTGCTTCTTCTTATATATTTTTAAGTAGACTGCTGGCCTGCACGCACAGAGTTTGTTTGATGCATGGAGTTTCAACCTTTTCCCCCTGAGAGCTGAATAAAAATGAGGAGAGCTCCCTGTCTTTTACATAATGTGTAGGCCTAACATTTATTCACATGGCCGGTTCAAAATCACCTAGTTTTTGACTGAAATGTGTGCCGATATCAATTATTGTGAAAAACATTGTTTGGAGTAGAGGTCTGCACTCGCGATGCAAATGGAAGCTCATTGCGGGTGCGGGCGGGATGATAGAGGTAGGCCTACATTTATTCTATATTAATAACTATTATTATTATTCTATTGCACTTTCTATGAAAAGTAGGCCTAATTGTCGTAATAGCGGTACCAAAAAAGATCGGATGCGGGCGGGATGATAGAGGTAGGCCTACATTTATTCTATATTAATAACTATTAATATTATTCTATTGCACTTTCTATGAAAAGTAGGCCTAATTGTCATATTAATAACTATTATTATTATTCTATTGCACTTTCTATGAAAAGTAGGCCTAATTGTCGTAATAGCGGTACCAAATTGTAGTAGGCCTAATTGTCGTAATAGCGGTACCAAATTGTCGTAATAGCGGTACCAAAAAAGATCGGATTAGGGGCATGTCTAAATAGAGGCATGTCGTAATGACGGGATGTCGTAATGGAGGGTTGTCGTAATAACGGGCTGTCGTAATAAAGGGCGGACCCCGTTTATTTGCTATTCAACACTTCCTTAAACGCGTTTTGGGCAATAACTTTAGTTATAAAGGTCGTAAAGACCCCCAGGTTGGTTCTATCCCCACTAAATCAGGTACGCGCTATCCAATGGATATCGCTATCCGACGTTCTACGTGAACCGGAAGTACCTTAAAACACTCGATCTTGCGGCGGAGATGCAGTCTGCTGTATCTGGAACGTCGTATTGAGTCAGGGACAAGACCGCCGTGTTCCGAGTCTCCACAAACCATCTGACGGACGCTGTTTCCGACTTCCTACGATATTCAGAAAGTCAGTTATTAAAGGAAAATGAATAACCATAGACGCTACTGGTGGTTATGTTCGGGTATAGAGTCAGAGATAGATCCGAGAGGCCTCAGATCCCATATTGGCATCAGATCACGCCCCCGTGTTTAGAGTTAGATTAGAGTTAGGGTTAGACAAGGTGGAATGAAGGTTTAGGGTAAAGGTTAGGGTTAGGGTAAGGGGGTTAGTTAGAGATAGATCTGAGAGGCCTTCAATTCAATTCAATTTTTATTTGTATAGCGCCAATTCATAACAGAAGTTATCTCAGGGCACTTTTCAAATGGAGCAGGTCTAGACCGAACTCCTAATAACATTTACAGAGACCCAACAGTACCACCATGAGCAAGCACTTGGCACGGGGGAAAGGAAAAACTGCCTGTTAAAAAGCAGAAACCTTGGACAGACCCTTCGGCTCTAGGTGGGTGGTCATCTGCCTTGACCAGTTGGGTGAGAGAGAGAGAGAGAGAGAGAGACTCAGTGCACCATGGGAAATCCCCCGATAGTCTAGGCCTATAGCAGCATAACTAAGGGATGGTTCAGGACTCACCTGATCCAGCCCTAACTATAAGCTTTATCAAAGAGGAACGTCTTAAGCCTACTCTTAAATGTGGAGAGGGTGTCTGCCTCCCGAACCACAACTGGAAGCTGGTTCCACTGAAGAGGAGCTTGGTAACTGAAGGCTCTGGCTCCTGTTCTACTTTTAGAAACTATAGGAACCACCAGTAGCCCTGCATTCAGAGAACGCAGTGTTCTAGTGGGGTAGTAGGGTACTATGAGCTCTTTGAGATATGAAGGGGCCTGACCATGAAGAGCTTTATAGGTGAGGAGGAGGATTTTAAATTCTATTCTAAATTTTACAGGGAGCCAATGCAGAGAAGCTAGTACAGGAGAGATGTGATCTCTTTTCCTAGTTCCTGTCAGTACTCGTGCTGCAGCGTTTTGAATTAATTGGAGCGTCTTAATGGACTTATTAGGACAACCTGATAATAAAGAGTTGCAGTAATCCAGCCTTGAGGTAACAAATGCATGGATTAGTTTTTCTGCATCTGTCTTTGATAGGATGTGTCTGATTTTTGTAATATTACGTAAATGAAAAAAGGCAGTCCTAGAGGTCTGCTTTATGTGGGAATTAAATGACAGATCCTGATCAAAGATAACTCCAAGATTCCTGACAGTGGTGCTAGAGGCCAACGTAATGCCATCTAGAGTAGCTATATCTGTAGACATTGAGTCTCTAAGGTTTTTGGGGCCAAGTACAAGAATTTCGGTTTTCTGAGTTTAACATCCAGGATTTTATGTCTTTAAGACATGTTTGTAATTTAGATAATTGATTAATTTCATCGGGTTTGATCGATAGATATAACTGCGTATCATCTGCATAACAATGAAAGTTAATGGAGTGATTTCTAATAATATCGCCTAAAGGGAGCATATATAAAGTAAATAGTATTGGTCCAAGTACAGAACCTTGTGGAACTCCATGACTAACTGTAGTATTTATTGAAGATTCATCATTCACATGTACAAACTGTGAACAATCTGATAGATAGGACCTAAACCAGCTTAGTGCGGTTCCTTTAATGCCAATTTGATGCTCGAGTCTCTGTAAAAGAATATTATGATCAATGGTGTCAAAGGCAGCACTAAGATCTAATAATACAAGTACAGAGACAAGTCCATTGTCAGAAGCAATCAAAAGGTCATTATTAACTTTAACCAGAGCTGTCTCTGTGCTATGATGAACTCTAAATCCTGACTGGAAATCCTCAAATAAACTATTGTTATGTAGAAAGTCACACAATTGTTTGGCGACTACTTTCTCCAGAATCTTAGACAGAAAGGGGAGATTAGAAATCGGTCTATAGTTGGCTAAAACCCCTGGGTCAAGAGTGGGCTTTTTAAGAAGGGGTTTAATTACAGCTACTTTAAAGGATTGTGGTACATATCCTGATAATAAAGAAAGATTAATCATTTCCAGTAAAGAAGTGCCAATTAAGGGTACACTTTCTTTAAGCAGCCTAGTTGGGATGGGGTCTAACAGACAGGTTGATGACTTCGATGAAGAAATTATAGAAGTTAACTGATGAAGACTGACAGCAGAGAAACACTCCAAATACACATCTAAGGTTGCACCAGTCAAAGTGTCTGATGTTGGAGAGCCTGTGATACCTATTGAGGGCATTTGGTGACTAATTTTCTCTCTAATAGTAATAATTTTATTATAAAAGAAGTTCATGAAGTCATTGCTACTTAAGTTGATGGGGATACATGGCTCAATAGAGCTGTGACTCTCTGTCAGCCTGGCTACAGTGCTGAAGAGGAACCTAGGGTTGTTCTTATTTTCTTCTATTAGTGCTGAGTAAAAGGCTCCTGGCATTACGGAGGGCCTTTCTATAATTTTTAAGATTATTTTGCCAAATTAAGCGATTTTCTAATAAATTGGAAGCGCGCCATTTCCTTTCTGATTTCCTTGTTTCTTGTTTTAATTGACGAGTTTGTTGGTTGTACCATGGTGAAAAAAAATCAAAAAAAGAGTGATAGAAAAAAAAGATGGAGAGAATAAAAAATCGAAAAAAAGAGTGATAGAAAAAAAAGAGTGATAGGAAAATAAGATGGAGAGAATAAAAAATCGAAAAAAAGTGATAAAAAAAGATGGTGCAAATAAAATATTGAAAAAAGTGCTACAAAAAAAAATCGAAAAAAGACGGTAAAAAAATCGAAAAAAGAGTGATAGAAAAAAGATGGAGAGAATAAAAAATCGAAAAAAGAGGGCAAAAGAAATTTGGAAAAAAGAGTGATAGAAAAAAAGATGGAGAGAATAGAAAATCGAAAAAAAAGTGATAGAAAAAAATGGAGAGAATAAAAAATCGAAAAAAGTGATAGAAAAAAAAATCGAAAAAAAGACGGAGAAAAAAAAGATGGAGAGAATAAAACATCGAAAAAAAGAGTGATAGAAAAAAAAGATGGAGAGAATAAAAAATCGAAAAAAAGGGGGCAAAAATTTTTAAAAAAAAGTGATCGAAAAAAAAATGGAGAAAATAAAAAATCGAAAAAAAGATGGAGAGAATAAAAAATCGAAAAAGAGTGATAGAAAAAAAATCGAAAAAAGATGGAGAGAAAAAAAGAGTGATAGAAAAACAAACTCGAAAAAAAAGGGCAAAAAAAATACTCGAAAAAAGAGGGTTAAAAAAACTCGAAAAAGAGTGGTAGAAAAAAAAGATGGAGAGAAAAAAAAATCGAAAAAAAAGTGATAAAAAGATGGAGTGAATAAAATATTGAAAAAAGTGCTACAAAAAAAAAATCGAAAAAAGAGGGTAAAAAAAATCGAAAAAAGAGTGATAGAAAAAAGATGGAGAGAATAAAAAATCGAAAAAAAGTGGGCAAAAGAAATTTGGAAAAAAGAGTGATAGAAAAAAAGATGGAGAGAATAGAAAATCGAAAAAAAAGTGATAGAAAAAAATGGAGAGAATAAAAAATCGAAAAAAGTGATAGAAAAAAAAATCGAAAAAAAGACGGAGAAAAAAAAGATGGAGAGAATAAAACATCGAAAATAAGAGTGATAGAAAAAAAAGATGGAAAGAATAAAAAATCGAAAAAAGGGCAAAAGAAATTTAAAAAAAGAGTGATAGAATAAAATGGAGAGAATAAAAAATCGAAAAAAGAGGGTTAAAAAAACTCGAAAAAGAGTGGTAGAAGAAAAAGATGGAGAAAAAAAAATCGAAAAAAAAGTGATAAAAAAAGATGGAGCGAATAAAATATTGAAAAAAGTGCTACAAAAAAAAATCGAAAAAAGAGGGTAAAAAAAATCGAAAAAAGAGTGATAGAAAAAAGATGGAGAGAATAGAAAATTGAAAAAAAGACGGAGAAAAAAAAGATGGAGAGAATAAAAAATCGAAAAAAAAGTGATAAAAAAAGATGGAGCGAATAAAATATTGAAAAAAGTGCTACAAAAAAAAATCGAAAAAAGAGGGTAAAAAAAAAAAGGGCCGATGGCAAACTTCAATTTTGATATTCGTGATTATAGTCACAAAGCAGTACCCCCTGAAGTCACAGTGGGCCAGCTGTACGAACAGACCAAACTACGGATGTTGCGCGTCTACACAACCACAAAGGCTAAAGACGTAACACATGTCTCTGATGCATTATCGGACTTCGAGCCCCAAGAGGAGAGTCCAATGAAGGTAATCTTCTGCCACGTATCAATATAGGCTATTGAATTAATATATGATATTTAATGGTGAAATCTGGGGCGGGTGGTTATCAAGTGTAGGCTACCCTATTGTGGACAAACATGTATTTCAGATTCTAAAATAAAAATAACGGAGTAATTAACTGAGAATATGAATATACTGTAGGCCTATATGTCTTCTTAAAAGTGCACTCTACATTCACTTTTAGCCTCAGTGATTTTTGAGGATAAATACCCTATATTGTCCTTATTAAATGTCACATCATTAGGAACAAGAAGTCAGCACAAAAAAGTAATAATTGAAAAGTTAGAAAAATATGTGGCTTATAATTTGCTGATCGTCTGACTTCTTCATAGACTAGGAAAATGGCAAGGCAGAGACGATCCTTGAGGAACAAAAGCAGGATAAGTCATCACTGGAGGGCTGGAACTGATCACCAAGTGGATCATCCAGAGAGCTCTGGCGATGAAGGTGCTGCACCCAGTGGTTCAATGATGGAAAACCATGAAAACGTAAGGCCCGTATTGTGGACCCAGTCTGTGATTTACCGTATAGAACTTGTGTTGTCAGAAGATTAATTAGATTAATTGATTAATTAGATTAATTAGATTAATTTGTGCCATAATGTTCATAAATGGGGACAGAAAGATGATGAGATCGTGATTTCGTTGCAAACAATAAAAGGAACTCCATATTTGGATGAAGCTAATACGATGGAAATGGGCCAATGGTTTTGAGTTCAATTAATGTATAGGAATGAAATTCATATTGACGGTATGGCGCTATATCCCTATTCTCGCCCACCCATCTTGAACTTAATAGACTATTTTCGTTGCTTCGAGAGGTCTGGTGGTCTCTGTATATAATAAATAAATGAATAAATATATAAATATATATAATATGTATATATATACATACATACCTATTTATATATATATATATATATATATATATTAAATTTATTTATTATATACGGAGACCACCAGACCTCCTCGAAGCAACGAAAATGGTCTATTAAGTTCAAGATGGGTGGGCGAGAATAGGGATATAGCGCCATACCGTCAATATGAATTTCATTTATATATATATAGGCCTACATTAATTTGCATTGGAGCAAAATCCGTGGCCATATAGTCAATATTTAAGTGATTCCATGAAGCCACCATGGATTTTGAGTTAAGCGCCCGTGGTAATTTCACGGATTTCTGTGAGACCAGGTTGAACAAAAAGGTATGGTAAAGGTACACCAATTTTATTGTACACATGACCACTTGGATCAGATGATGCAAAAACCATGGTAATAATTCCATGTTTGTATGTTTTTTTCATTGAAATATCAGAAGACAGGAGCCATCAGCCAATCAAGACAAGCAACTCCTGTGATGAGTAACACAAAGGTTCTGCATCCAGCATCTGATGATACTTGCCAATCAACAAGCAGCCATGGATCTGAAGAAGACGGTTTTTTGTTTGAGTCAAATCAAGACGCAAACCAGTCGTTAAATGAGGAGGCAGATCTAGCCCTTGCCATCGAAGCATCTCTTGAGGAATTTGAAGTACAGTTTGGACCCGTTGTTGGAGATGATGAGGATAATCAAGACTCCACCCTTCCCTGGAATCCACATGACTTGAACAGTATGCAGGTATTCAGTTTTTCCTAGCAATTACATTGTCTTTAAAATGTACAAATACAGTGACAAAGATTGCTTTTTCATCCAAATATTCCAAATTAAAAGATATTCCATTTATTGTGATATAAAAAATAAAAGCAATACATCTATATAATGTATATCTACTATACCTAATTGCGCCTTTTCATGCTAATTAATATATTGATTGTCAAAGTTGTTTATTCATTTTATATTTACTATTTGAGTAATCAATCAATAATCACACCTAATTACCATGCGAAAAAATCTTGCAGCACTCACTGAATGATGGACCTGAATCATCAAGCAGTCTTCAAGCTTCACCAGATCCATTAGAAAAAGAATTTCTCCTTGTGAAATTAAGGAGAGTAAACATAGTTGATGATGTCCTTAATGTCTTCATGGAACCAAAAATACTGAAAGCTGATCTAAAAATTGAGTTTACAAATGAGAAAGCTTTGGACAGTGATGGTGTATCAAGAGAGGCATACTCCGCGTTCTGGGAACATTTCTTGGAACAGTGTGAGGGGGAAGATGAACGAGTACCCAGACTACAACCAGGCTATTCTGAGAAGAAATGGCAAGCTCTTGGAAGAGTGTGGTTGAAAGGATACCTAGACCACAACATTATGCCAATCAGACTGTCACCAGCTTTTGTTCTTGCCTGTTGTCAAGGAATTAATTCGGTGGATGAAGAACTCTTGATTATGTCATTTGCCAGATTTCTTTCAGGGAATGAGCATGTATCGCTTGAAAAAGCACTACAGGGTAACATTGATGAAACTGTTGAGGAGGACTTACTTGAGATCTTCTCAAGAATGGGCTCACACTTCCTGCCCTCTAAAGACAAATTACGAGCTGCCATCTTAAGATTGGCACACAAAGCTCTGATTCAAGAGCCAAAGTTCATAATTGACTGTTTCCACTCCAGTATTCACAATGCTGTGCCAACACTCATAACCAAAGATAGCATAATGGAGCATTACGAATCTAAGAGGCCAACTAACAAGAAAGTGGCCCAGATGATAAAGCCATCAACCGAAAATCTAAATGCACAAGAGCAGACAGCTCTTAACCACCTGCTAAGGTATGTGAGAAGCATTGATCAAAACAAATTGGAAATCTTCTTACGCTTCTGCACAGGATCCACTGTGCTGTGCAAAGACACAATCGAAGTAACCTTTAATAGATTGTGTGGTTTAAGTCGCAGGCCTGTAGCACACACATGTGGAGCAATTCTTGAGTTACCATGCACCTACAGCTCATACCCCGAGTTTCGTAAAGAGTTTGACAATGTCCTGTCTGGTGACTGCTTTACAATGGATATTCTGTAGTGAATGTAAGGGAACTTATATCAGGGAACTTATGTCCCTCTTCTACTGACATTGTTATGACATTTGTCAGTAACATTTTATTTTATGGGGTCCCCAATATAATGTATCTACAACATGAAGTTAAGTGTAACAAACTGTGTAACAGTAATGTCATGTATGTAACCACTAACCCTTAAGTAAATACATGGTATTAGTACAGTTTGTTACGCTGTACTTAATGATGTACTGTAGATACATTGTAAAAAAAATAATAATCTAAACACTTATTTTGTTCCTTTGTGTATTACAATCAAGAAAACATTGTATGGAGAAGAGATGTAAAGAGATGCAATGAATCTGATTAATGCTCAGACTGCTGTACACTTAAAACCAACAAATTTCAGTTTTCACAGTTTTTGGTTTTATTTTCTTATTGTAAATGTTCTTGATGTTATATGTTAGCACACTGAGTTTGGAATTTAACAGTTTATGTTTAATAATTTTGCTAAGTCAGAAAGCTCTCATAGGTGATCATATGTCATCATATTGTTCATTCATGTATTACAAAAAAAAAAAAACATAGGCTACTACAAGGAGAGGAAGCTAAATCAGATGAACTGTTTTGACAGTTTTTGTTTTATTTTATTAGATTAACATTACTTTTGCTGTGATATATGTCAGCACACTGAGTTTTATATTTTGCTTAAGTCCAAAAGACAGTTCTAGTTTAATGATTTTGACAAGTCAGAGAGGTCGGTCGTGTAGCCTATACTTGTAGCCTACTTTTGATACCCACAGTCAACTATTATAAACGGTAACTACTGTTAACTATGTTTTCAATGTGTTTAAATGAGAAATAACAAATAACTGAATAACAAATAATTAACAATGTAAATACGAAATAGCCTACAGTAGGCTACCATTTCAAATGGCTACCCATGACTGTTTTTGTTAGAGCCATGGTAAACGTACATAATTAATGTTATGTCAAGAGCAAAATATTGTTCAATAAAGATAATTTGTTCTTCAGAGAGCAGATCTTATCTCATTCTTCAAATGCAGGTACAAATCCACTGCTTGATAAGCATCAGCTGGAAGATGCAGCTGTGACTCCACCATCAGAAAGTTGCAGATGTTGTAGATGTCTGTGTCACATGGCACTGCTGGTCGAAATGTGCAGTTATTCTGACATAACTGTACATCAGTTCTGTCCACTGGGGAAAGGCAGTCTTCACTTCGGTAAAGTTCTGGGAACATGTACATGATTTGGGGTCGACCACTAGGTACCGAGGCATTCTTCGATGGTCTGATGACATGTGAATCCCACACATTGGTGGTCTCATCTAAGTCGTCCTAGAAAAAATACAATTTGTTATTCTCATGGTCCTTACATAAGTTATGAAATGACTTGGAACAAATCATGTTAAATATTAAATATGTTGATGAAGTTAATTAGGTCTAGGCCAGAGTCCTGCAACGGGTCGGGTACCCGCATAAAAGTTGCTAAAATGTGTGGATTGTGAAGTCCCTAAAATTCACGGGCGGGTAAAGAACTCCTTACGGGCGGATAGCGGAGAACCAAAACAGTATTTTAGTTTGCTCAAATAAAACATAATTGAAAAATATGTGAAATATGTGTATGTCTAAATTACCATTACCACATCGCAAATATGGGGGGACATTAAAGAACATAATGTTACGAGAGTAGCGTATGTGTGTGCGCGAGAATGTGTGTGTGTGCGTGTGTGCGTGTGTGTGTGTGTGTGCGTGCGTGCGTGTGTGTGTGTGTGTGAGTGACGTCAGCGAGGGTTAGCGCTATTAGAGCCATCTTCGCTTTTTATTATGAATTATAGGACACCATGGATGAGACACACGAGTGCCATACAGTAGGCCATTTTCACCACCATGCAGCAGCGCCTGCTCATTGGAGAGTTTGAGATGATGGAATAGGCTTACGGACGGTTAACACAATATGACATGTATTGCTTACCTGAATGATACCCATGAAGCAGAACTGAATTAGACTTCTGTCCAAATATGTACCATCGAACAAACCACGGTCCTTCAGATCAGTGAACAGAGAAATGTAGAATTCCATTGATTCCCTCCTGAGGAAGCCCCACCAACTCTCTATTCGCTGATTTGCTGTGCTTGCCCCGTCGATGTAGCTGTCAATAGCAGAGCTGTCGTGAATGTTCCGACGGAGAAAACGCTGAAAGTCTCTGACTTTAACATTCTCTGTGCCCTTGTCGCCTCTGGCAATCCTTGGACAGCCACCTAATCTCTGGACTGCTTCCATGTAATAGCCTCCTATGATTTTTGGGTCACTGCTGGTAGTGAATGCAAAAAATCCGTCAATGCAGCCGTTTATGCAGATACCAAATGGTTTCAGTTTGTCATAAGAGTCGAAGTGCCAAATATAATTGGGCCCTTTTGCAAAATTTGGCGATGGAGACGTCTTAGTCCTCGGATTTCAACACCCCTCGGGTCAAGTTCTTTCAGAATTAATCGTATCTCTTCTTTCTTGACATTCTCCTTGCATTTTCTGTACATCCACCTATACCCACAGAGCTGGCCAGATGTGTTTAACTGTTCCTCAATAAATTGAACTACGCGATCCAAAGTAGTGTAGCGAAAAAGCAAAACCACAAGAATTCAAAATTCGTTTTAAATGTCTTTCAGACACAACATAATGGTGACGACTTGCAAGTAAAGTAACTATGTCTTTGTAATGAAGTCCCAGGTCAAAATATAGCTTAACTAACTCTTCTACTGACATACTGTCACATATAGGCCTACGGAGACACAAACAGAAATGCAGGTCCTATGCAATAGGCTGTTGTCTGTTTGGAAATACTTTCTCGTGCACACAACATACTTTCTCGTGCGCACGACATACTTTCTCGTGCGCACCAGATACTTTCTCGTGCGCACGACATACTTTCTCGTGCGCACCAGATACTTTCTCGTGCGCACCAGATACTTTCTCGTGAGCACCAGATACTTTCTCGTGAGCACCAGATACTTTCTCGTGAGCACCAGATACTTTCTCGTGCTCACGAGATACTTTCTCGTGCTCACGAGAAACGTACATTTTTTTTTTTTCCAATGTCCCTTTACGGGTTCCGTAAAAAAAGATGGAGAGAATAAAAAATAGAAAAAGAGTGATAGAAAAAAAATCGAAAAAGATGGAGAGAAAAAAAGAGTGATAGAAAAATCGAAAGAAAAGGGCAAAAAAAAATCGAAAAAAGAGGGTTAAAAAAACTCGAAAAAGAGTGGTAGAAAAAAAAGATGGAGAGAAAAAAAAATCGAAAAAGGTGATAGAATTTTTTTTTTTTTAAAAGACGGAGAAAAAAAGATAGAGAGAATAAAAAATCGAAAAAAAAGTGATAAAAAAAGATGGAGCGAATAAAATATCGAAAAAAGAGGGCAAAAAAAAATCGTAAAAAGGGTAATAGAAAAAAAAGATGGAGGGAATAAAAAATCGAAAAAAAGTGATAAAAAAGATGGAGAGAAATCGAAAAAAGAGTGATAGAAAAAAATGGAGAGAATAAAAAATCGAAAAAAAGTGATTCAAAAAAGATGGAGCAAATAAAATATCGAAAAAAAGGGCAAATAAAAAATCGAAAAAAGAGGTTTAAAAAAATTCGAAAAAGAGTGGTAGAAAAAAAAGTTGGAGAGAAAATAAAATCGAAAAGAGTGATAGAAAAAAAGATGGAGCGAATAAAAAATCAAAAAGAGGGCAAAAAAGATGGAGAAAAAAATCGAAAAAAGAGGGCAAAAGAAATCGAAAAAAAGAGTGATAGAAAAGAAAGATGGAGAGAATAAGAATAGAATAGAATAGAATATACTTTATTAATCCCTTGCGGGAAATTCTTTTGTCACAGTGCTCCAGTGTACAAAGGTAACTTCTCAATATTATAGCAGCAAAAAACTATAGAATAAATAAGAATAAATCCAAGAATAAAATTACAAAGGTAAAAGAATATGAATAAAATAAGAATAAGAATACATTTACAAAGTTAAAAATTACAAAGTTAAAATCGATAAGAATAAACCTCAAACCCCCCCCCCCCCCCCCCCATATCAACAATATGTACAGAGGAAATATAAGCATATTTATCATACAGTACAGTTGTATAGTTTAATGGCCACAGGCAGGAATGATTTCCTGTGGCGCTCTGTGGTGCAGCGTGGTGGAATGAGTCTCTTGCTGAATGTGCTTCTGGTCAGCACGCCATGGAGAGGATGGAGAGGATGGAGAGAGTTGTCCAGTATGGACCTAATCCTGGACAACATCCTTCTCTCTGACACTGCTGTCAGGGAGTCAAGCTCCTCTCCAACAACATGGCTGGCTTTGCGGATGACTTTGTTAAGTCTGTTGGCGTCCCGCACCTTCAGTCTGCTGCCCCAGCACGCCACTGCATAGAGAATGGCACTGGCCACCACAGACTCATAAAACATCCGCAGCATTGTCCGGCAGATGTTGAAGGACCTCAGCCGCCTCAGAAAATAGAGACGGCTTTGACCCTTCCTGTAAAGTGCGTCTGTGTTTTTAGTCCAGTCCAGTTTATTGTCTAAGTACACCCCTAAGTACTTGTAATGCTCCACTATGTCCACGTTACCCCCCACAGATGGAGGTAGGGGTCACTGGAGCCCTGGTCCTCCTCAGGTCCACCACCAGTTCTTTAGTTTTAGCCACGTTGAGCTGCAGATGGTTCTGCTCACACCACGTGACAAAGTTGTCCACCACACCCCTGTACTCAGTGTCCTCACCCTTACTGATAAGTCCAACTACTGCAGAGTCGTCAGAAAACTTCTGAAGATGGCAGGTCTCTGTGCAGTAGCTGCAGTCCGTGGTGTACAGGGTGAAGAGGAAGGGAGAGAGGACAGTCCCCTGCGGTGCCCCAGTGTTGCTGATCAGTCTGTCTGATGTACAGTGCTGCAGACGCACATACTGTGGTCTGCCAGTCAGGTAATCCACAATCCAGGACACAAGGGGGGGCTCCACCCGCATTGCTGTCAGTTTCTCACCCAGTAGAGCTGGCCTGATGGTGTTGAATGCACTGGAGAAATCAAAAAACATCACTCTCACAGTGCTCGCCGGCTTGTCCAGGTGAGCGTAGACACGGTTTAGCAGGTAGATGATGGCATCCTCAACTCCTAGTCGGGGCTGGTAGGCGAACTGGAGGGGGTCTAATAGTGGTCTCACCATGGGCCGGAGCTGATCCAGGATGAGTCTCTCCAGGGTCTTCATTATGTGTGACGTCAGTGCCACGGGTCTGTAGTCCTTGGATCCGCTGGGGCGTGGTATCTTGGGCACAGGAACGATGCATGACGTCTTCCACAGCATGGGGACCCTGTGAAGACTCAGACTCAGGCTGAAGATGTGGTGTAGCACTCCACATAGCTGGAGGGAACAGGCTTTCAGCACCCTGGGGCTCACACCATCAGGTCCTGCAGACTTGCCTGCATGGAGTCTCTTCAGCTGCCTCCTGATCTGATCAGCGGTGATGTGGAGTGAGGAGGTGACCGGTGGGGGAGGGGTAGAGGTGTTGTCTTGGAGAGTGTCGTCACTTTGGGAGCCAGGGGAGGAGGAGGTATGCGGGGGGCCATCAGTGGAGGAAGAGGGGCTGTAGGAGGGGGGAGGGAGAGAGAGTGGAGTGGGCGCTAACTGCAGGCATGCCGGAGAGGAGCCCATTGGAGGATGAGCCGGGGTTACAGAGTCAAATCTGTTAAAAAACAGGTTAATCTCGTTTGCCCCGTCCACGCTGCCCCCAACTCCTCTATTGCTGGTTGGTCTGAAGCCAGTGATGGTTCTCATTCCACTCCAGACCTCCCTCATGTTGTTCTGCTGGAGCTTCCACTCCAGCTTCCTCCTATACTTCTGTTTGGCCTCCTTGATCTTCACCTTCAGCTCCCTCTGGATTGTTCGCACCTCCTCCCTGTTGCCAGCTGTGAAAGCCCTCCTCTTGTCGTTGAGGATGGTTTTGACTTCCTTTGTTACCCACGGCTTGTTATTTGGGTAACAAAGGACGGTCTCCGGTGGGACGATGGTGTCAACACAGAAGTTGATATAGTCCGTTACACACACTGTGAGCCCATTGATGTCCTCTCCATGTGGCTCACAGAGTGCCTGCCAGTCTGTCACTTCAAAGCATCCCCGCAGTGTCTCATAGGCCTCCTCAGACCATCTCCTCACGGTCTTTGTGGTTACAGGCTGGCTCTTCACCACAGGCACATAACAGGGTTCGAGGTGAATCAGGTTGTGATCTGACCTGCCA
Organism: Merluccius polli; assembly: GCA_030340625.1. Taxonomy (NCBI): domain Eukaryota; kingdom Metazoa; phylum Chordata; class Actinopteri; order Gadiformes; family Merlucciidae; genus Merluccius; species Merluccius polli. Next base: position 53,242 of record JAOPHQ010004303.1, on the reverse strand, counting down.
AGTGGGGGGAGAGGAGAGGAGCTGTATGCTTCCTTAGCATTAGCATACAGCAAGTCAATGGTTCTCTCCTCTCTGGTAGGACAGCTCACATACTGTGTGAATGTGGGGAGTGTAGTGTCCATGGTGATGTGATTGAAGTCACCCGAGATAGCAATGAATGCACTTGGGTGCTGAGTCTGTAGCTGGGCTATGGCGGAGTGAATAGCGTCAATTGCCGACGTTGGGTTTGCAGAGGGGGGGACATAAACAGCCACCATGATTACCTGTGAAAACTCCCTGGGCAGGTAATATGGTCGAAGTCCAACAGCACAAAGTTCCATGTTTGGGTCACAGATGCGCTCCTTAATGGTGATGTGAGCGGGGTTGCACCATCTGTTGTTCACCAGCACGGCGACCCCTCCAATAATAAATCGAAAGAAAGAGTGATAGAAAAAAAACGAAAAGAGGGCAAAAAAGACGGAGAGAATAAAAATCGAAAAAAAGGTGACAAAAAAAATCAAAAAAGAGAGTGAGAAAAAAAAGATGGAGAGAATAAAAAAACGATAAAAAGAGTGATAGAAAAAAAAATCGAAAAAAGGCTAAAAAATAATCGAAAAAAAGAGGGCAAAACAAAAATCGAAAAAAAGATGGAGAAAAAAAAAATCGAAAAAAAGAGGGCAAAAAAAAAATCGAAAAAAAGAGGGCAAAAATAATGGAGAGAAAAAAAATCGAAAAAAGAGTGATAGAAAAGAAAGATGCAGAGAATGATTTCACAACTTCATACTCACGACTCACGACTTGATAGCGTTCCAGGCAAGTCACGACTAACAAAGTCGTAACAAACAAACAAACAAACCTGCGGCTCTGCTTTGATGGTGTCCTCGCCAGCAAGCCAGATCTGCTCGCACAGGTGCAATGACTTTTATGGAAAACTCACTTCACTTACACGAGCAGAGCTTGGATTTAACGTTAGTTGACGATTGATAGCTGATAGTGATTGAATAAACATAAACATACACTTTAGTACTCCACACTCGTATGTGTTTTGTTTTGATTACAATGTGCGGAATTACGTTACGTTGCCTATTCATGTCTATCTATGTATATTTTCTCATCGTTGGTCACCGGTGTCTGCGGAGAATCAGGGAAAGCCATTGTTGAACTGGGAGTACATCGATCACACACAAGTTCACGGGTCGTGAGTTACGAGTTTGACTGCCGTTCCAGAGCACTTTCACGGGTAGGAGGTCGTGAAGTCACGAGTTACGGGTTGCCTGGAACGCGCCATAAAACATCGAAAAAAAGTGATACAAAAAAATCGAAAAAAGAGGGCAAAAAAGATGGATAGAAAAAAAAGATGGAGAATAAAAAATCGAAAAAATGTGCTAGAAAAAAATCGAGAAAAAAAGAAGGCAAAAACAATTGAAAAAAAGAGGGCAAAAAAGATGGAGAGAAAAAAAAATCGAAAAAAGAGGGCAAAAAAAATCGCTAAAAGAGTGATAGAAAAAAAAGATGGAGGGAATAAAAAATCGATAAAAAGTGATAAAAAAGGTGGAGAGAAATCGAAAAAAAGTGATAGAAAAAAAAATGGAGAATAAAAAATCGAAAAAAAGACTGAGAAAAAAAGATGGAGAGAATAAAAAATCGAAAAAGAGTGATAGAAAAAAAATCGAAAAAAGATGGAGAGAAAAAAAGAGTGATAGAAAAAAAAAATCGAAAAAAGAGGGTTAAAAAAACCTCGAAAAAGAGTGGTAGGAAAAAAAGATGGAGAAAAAAAAATCGAAAAAAAAGTGATAAAAAAAGATGGAGCGAATAAAATATTGAAAAAAGTGCTACCAAAAAAAATCGAAAAAAGAGGGTAAAAAAATCGAAAAAAGAGTGATAGAAAAAAGGTGGAGATAATAAAAAATCGAAAAAAAGAGGGCAAAAGAAATTTAGAAAAGAGTGATAGATTTTTTCGAAAAAAAGCGATAAAAAAGATGGAGAGAAATCGCAAAAAAGAGTGACAGAAAAAAAATCGAAAAAAGAGGGTAACATTTTTTTTTTTAAAAGTGATGGAAAAAAAGATGGAGAGAAAATAAAATCGAAAAGAGTGATAGAAAAAAAGATGGAGCGAATAAAAAATCAAAAAAAGAGGGCAAAAAAGATGGAGAAAAAAATCGAAAAAAGAGGGCAAAAGAAATCGAAAAAAAGAGTGATAGAAAAAAAAACGAAAAGAGGGCAAAAAAGACGGAGAGAATAAAAATCGAAAAAAAGGTGACAAAAAAAATCGAAAAAGAGAGTGAGAAAAAAAGATGGAGAGAATAAAAAAACGATAAAAAGAGTGATAGAAAAAAAAATCGAAAAAAGGCTAAAAAATAATCGAAAAAAAGAGGGCAAAAAAAAAATCGAAAAAAAGATGGAGAAAAAAAAAATCGAAAAAAAGAGGGCAAAAATAATGGAGAGAAAAAAAATCGAAAAAAGAGTGATAGAAAAGAAAGATGCAGAGAATGATTTCACGACTTCATACTCACGACTCACGACTTGATAGCATTCCAGGCAAGTCACGACTAACAAAGTCGTAACAAACAAACAAACAAACCTGCGGCTCTGCTTTGATGGTGTCCTCGCCAGCAAGCCAGATCTGCTCGCACAGGTGCAATGACTTTTATGGAAAACTCACTTCACTTACACGAGCAGAGCTTGGATTTAACGTTAGTTGACGATTGATAGCTGATAGTGATTGAATAAACATAAACATACACTTTAGTACTCCACACTCGTATGTGTTTTGTTTTGATTACAATGTGCGGAATTACGTTACGTTGCCTATTCATGTCTATCTATGTATATTTTCTCATCGTTGGTCACCGGTGTCTGCGGAGAATCAGGGAAAGCCATTGTTGAACTGGGAGTACATCGATCACACACAAGTTCACGGGTCGTGAGTTACGAGTTTGACTGCCGTTCCAGAGCACTTTCACGGGTAGGAGGTCGTGAAGTCACGAGTTACGGGTTGCCTGGAACGCGCCATAAAACATCGAAAAAAAGTGATACAAAAAAATCGAAAAAAGAGGGCAAAAAAGATGGATAGAAAAAAAAGATGGAGAATAAAAAATCGAAAAAATGTGCTAGAAAAAAATCGAGAAAAAAAGAAGGCAAAAACAATTGAAAAAAAGAGGGCAAAAAAGATGGAGAGAAAAAAAAATCGAAAAAAGAGGGCAAAAAAGATGGAGAATAAAAAAATCGAAAAAAAAGTGATAAAAAAGATGGAGCGAATAAAAAATCGAAAAAATAGTGATACAAAAAAGATGGAGAGAATAAAAAATCGAAAAAAAGAGTGATAGAAAAAAAAAATCGAAAAAATCGGGCAAAAAAATCGAAAAAAAGAGTGATAGAAAAAAAGATGCAGAGAATAAAAAATCGAAAAAAGAGTGATAGAAAAAAAATTCGAAAAAAGAGGGCAAAGAAAATCGAAAAAAAGGGCAAAAAAGACTGATAGAAAAAAAATCGAAAAGAGTGATAGAAAAAAAATCGAAAAAAGAGGGCAAAAAAGATGGAGAGAAAAAAAATCGAAAAAAAAATGATAGAAAAAAAAATCGAAAAAAACAGTGATAGAAAAAAAAGCGAAAAAAAGAGGGCAAAAAAAATAGAAAAAGAGGGCAAAAAAAATGGAGAGAATAAAACATCGAAAAAAGAGTGATAGAAAAAAAATTCGAAAAAAGAGGGCAAAGAAAATCGAAAAAAAGAGGGCAAAAAAGACTGATAGAAAAAAAATCGAAAAAAATCGGGCTAAAAAATCGAAAAAAAGAGTGATAGAAAAAAAAGATGCAGAGAATAAAAAATCGAAAAAAGAGTGATAGAAAAAAAATTCGAAAAAGGAGGGCAAACAAAATCGAAAAAACAAGGGCAAAAAAGAGTGATAGAAAAAAAATCGAAAAAAGAGTGATAGAAAAAAAAATCGAAAAAAGAGGGCTAAAAAGATGGAGAGAAAAAAATTCGAAAAAAAAGTGATAGAAAAAAAATCGAAAAAAGAGGGCAAAAAAGATGGAGAGAAAAGAAGTCGAAAAAAAACGGATAGAAAAAAAAATCGAAAAAAACAGTGATAGAAAAAAAATTCGAAAAAAGAGGGCAAAAAATATGGAGAGAATAAAACATCAAAAAAACGAGTGATAGAAAAAATCGAAAAGAAGAGGGCAAAAAAGATGGAGAGAATAAAAAATGGCTAAAAAGAGCGATAGAAAAAATAATCGAAAAAAGAGGGCAAAAAAATAATCGAAAAAAAGAGGGCAAAAGAAATAGAAAAAAAGAGTGATAGAAAAAAAGATGGAGAGAATAGAAAATCGAAAAAAAGTGATAGAAAAAAAATGGAGAAGAAAAAATCGAAAAAAGTGATAGAAATAAAAAATCGAAAAAAGAGTGATAGAAAAATAAATCGAAAAAAAGAGGGCAAAAAAGATGGAGAAAAAAAATCGAAAAAAATAGTGATAGAAAAAAAAGATGGAGAAAAAAAAATCGAAAAAAAGTGATAGAAAAAAAATCGAAAAAAGAGGGCAAAAAAGATGGAGAGAATAAAACATCGAAAAAAAGTGATAGAAAAAGAAATCGAAAAAAATCGGGCAAAAAAATCGAAAAAAAGAGTGATAGAAAAAAAGATGCAGAGAATAAAAAATCGAAAAAAGAGTGATAGAAAAAAAATTCGAAAAAAAGAGGGCAAAGAAAATCGAAAAAAAGGGCATAAAAGAGTGATAGAAAAAAAAATCGAAAAAAGAGTGATAGAAAAAAAAATCGAAAAAAGAGGGCAAAAAAGATGGAGAGAAAAAAAATCGAAAAAAAACAGATCGAAAAAAACAGTGATAGAAAAAAAATCGAAAAAAGAGGGCAAAAAAGATGGAGAGAAAAGAAGTCGAAAAAAAACTGATAGAAAAAAAAATCGAAAAAAACTGATAGAAAAAAAATTCGAAAAAAGAGGGCAAAAAATATGGAGAGAATAAAACATCAAAAAAATGAGTGATAGAAAAAATCGAAAAGAAGAGGGCAAAAAAGATGGAGAGAATAAAAAATTGCTAAAAAGAGCGATAGAAAAAAAAATAAAAAAAAGAGGGCAAAAAAATAATCGAAAAAAAGAGGGCAAAAGAAATCGAAAAAAAGAGTGATAGAAAAAAGATGGAGAGAATAGAAAATCGACAAAAAGTGATAGAAAAAAAATGGAGAGAATAAAAAATCGAAAAAAGTGATAGAAAAAATAAATCGAAAAAAAGAGGGCAAAAAAAATCGAAAAAAAGAGTGATAGAAAAAAAGATGGAGAGAATAAAAAATCGAAAAAAGAGTGATAGAAAAAAAAATCGAAAAAAAGAGGGCAAAAGAAATCGGAAAAAAAGAGGGCAAAAAAGATGGAGAGAAAAAAAAATCGAAATAAACAGTGATAGAAAAAATATCTAAAAAAGAGGGCAAAAAATATGGAGAGAATAAAACATCGAAAAAAAGGGGGCAAAAAAAAATCGAAAAAAGAGTGATAGAAAAAAAAAATGGAGAGAATAAAAAATCGAAAAAAGTGATAGAAAACATGAATCGAAAAAAAGAGTGATCGAAAAAAGAGTGATAGAAAAATAAATCGAAAAGAGGGCAAAACAAATCGAAAAAAAGAGGACAAAAAAGATGGAGAGAAAAAAAAATCGAAAAAGAGTGATAGAATAAAAAATCGAAAAAAGAGGGAAAAAAGATAGCCTGGCAAGCCAGACCCACATCAGAAAGATGTAGGGTCTGGCGCAGCTCCATTGGCAGTGTGGGCGGGATAAACGGTTGTCTTTCAAGTTCCCTCTGCACGCAATAGGATAGCGCTACAACCAATCAGAGCAACAAAGAAGGTGACGTAGTCAGAGCGACGGCTCTGACTACGTAATTAATCAAAACTCCGAATACATATTTCTTTTCGAGGAAAGACTTCAGTGCCATTCTTTGTTCTTTTTTCAAATAAAATGTTAACTTCAAGTCTTGAAGAGTCGCGGCCAAAGCCGAGTCGAAAGACGCCAGCAGCAGCAGCCATTGTTTACCTCTAACACGGAACCGTCGCAACTCTGTCATCATGGTAGCCCGGTTTTCGACTCCGCCCCTCACGCTGTGATTGGTGTGACATACTTTGTGTTTCCAGCACCAAAAAGCCGACGGAGCCGTGCTAGACCTACCTGGCTGCCAAATAAATGTGCTGCCGCTAGGGGGTGTCTAGATTGGATGGAGAGAAAAAAAAATCGAAAAAACGGATAGAAAAAAAATCGAAAAAAAGAGGCCTCAGATCCCATATTGGCATCAGATCAAGGGTTAGGGTTAGGGTTAGGTAAGATAGAGTGAGGGGTTTGGGTTAGGGTAAAGGTTAGGGGTTAGGGTTAGGGGGTTAGGGTTAGGGGGTCAGTCAGAGATAGATCTGAGAGGCCTCAGATCCCATATTGGCATCAGATCAAGGGTTAGGGTTAGAGGGTTAGGGTTAGGTAAGATAGAGTGAGGGGTTAGGGTTAGGGTAAAGGTTAGGGGTTAGGGTTAAAAGGCAAAGGGTTAGGATTAGGGGTTAGGGTTGGGGTTAAGGGTTAGGGGTTAAGATAATGGAAGGTAGTGTGAGGGGTTAGGGGGTTAGGGTTAGGTTAGGGTTAGGGGGTTAGGGTTAGGGGGTTAGGGGGTCTATGTTGGGTCTTTTTACATTGCTGTACCTATAAAGTGGGTGTAAAATCCACCATACCATTTACCTTCGAATTCTTCAATGATTGTGTATTGCGTCCAATATTCCATCTTCTCCGTTGACCCAACTTCTAAAGACCCAACTTCTCTGTATGCAAATGACCACTAGATGGCACTGTTATTCTATATATTTTTATTCCTTTTTTTTTCTCTCTTCCTCAATGTCTTTTTGCTCTAGCACCTATTAATCTCATTTGGTTTATTGTGTGTATATATGAGTATGTTTATTTATCTTATTGTATATGTGTTTTTGATTAATATGTATTTATTTGATTTTTACTTGCTCCTATGTATATGTCAAAGCACTTTGTAAACCATTGTTTTTAAAGGTGCTATATAAATAAAGATATTATTATTATTATTATTCAGGTTTGTAGTAAATATTCAGACTCAACGCTGATTGTGTATTGAATGAATTAATGAATGCCTTTTGTTGTCAGTATACACATGTACAATGAGATAACTCCAATAACAGTGCAACAGTGAAAAGAAATAAAATAAAATATGAAAAATATACACTATAAACATAGGCAAATAAGAGGGAGGTACGGTGCACAGTCCTTAGGAGTATGTACACCTGCCAAAATAGACATGGAGCTACACACAGTGTTACATACATACGCAAGGCAAGGCAAGGCAGCTTTATTTATATAGCGCATTTCATACACAATGGCAACTCAATGCGCTTTACATAAAACAAACATTTAACAGTAAGAATTGAAATTTAAAAAAAAAATATATATATATATATATATATATATATATATATATATATATAAACAACTACAGAAGAATAGAAAGAGAAAGAAATAAAATACTATAATAGAGCAGCATAAAATAATGATTTAAAAGGACATAGTGCAAATGAAAGATTACAATTTAAAGTGCTTTGAACGAGCTCAATCATAAGCACAGGAGAAGAGAAGTGTTTTCGGCTGGTAGTTTGTTCCAGTTGTGTGCAGCATAACAGCTAAAAGCTGCTTCACCATGTTTAGTTTGAACTCTGGGCTTCACTATCTGACCTGAGTCAGTAGATCTCAGAGGCCTACTGGGTTTGTATTCTACTAAGATGTCATTCATGTATTCTGGACCTAAACCATTCAGTGATTTGTAGACCAGTAGCAGAACTTTAAAATCTATTCTATAGCTGACTGGGAGCCAGTGTAAAGACTTTAGAACTGGAGTAAATGCGCTCTGATCTCTTTGTTCTGGTTAAAACTCGAGCTGCAGCATTCTGAATGAGCTGCAGCTGTTTAATGCTTTTTTGTGGGAGTCCAGTCAGAAGACCGTTACAGTAGTCGAGTCTACTGGAGATGAAAGCATGACTCAACTTATCCTGGTCTGTTTGAGACACATAGTGTTACATACATACAGCACACAGGTTACATATATACGGATGGATTGTAACACATTGTAAAGTATTGCACATTGTAAAGTATTTCACATTGTAAAGTATTGCACAGTTGGAAGGTTTTTGACAGTGTTTGGTAGTGATTGAAGAGAGTCCATGTGTCCATGTATGAAGTCAGTGCATGTGAGAGTTCAGGGTGGTTATTGCTTTTGGGAAGAAGCTGTTTTTGAATCTGTTTGTTTTAGTCCTGATGCACCTGTAGCGCCTCCCGGAGGGCAACAGGTTAAACAGGTCAAAGCCAGGGTGGGAGCTGTCTTTGGTGATGGTTTTGGCTCTGCTGTGGCAGCGGGAGGTGTAAATGTCCATCTGGGAGCGGAGAGAGCAGCCAATGATCTTCTGAGCTCAGCAATGATCTTTACTTTCACTTACCTCCCTTTCAAGGACCCAAGGACGCATACAAAGAGGGTGAAGAGACAAAGGGGGGGGACGAGGGAGCTACAACAATAGTGCATCCTGGTGCCATGTGTTCGCCAGGTAGGCAACGTACACGCACCCAGCCATTCACATGATGTAAAAGAAAACATGATTCATCAGACCAGGCCACCTTCTTCCATTGCTCCGTGGTCCATTCTGATGCTCACATGCCCATTTTTGGCAGTGGAGAGGGGTCAGCATAGGCACCTGACCCTCGTCAGGGTGCCATATATATATATATATATATATATATGTTGTTAATACAGGTGTTAATACATACATGTATGTATTAACACCTAACATCCCATATAACCCACAATCTCTGTATGGCCATACAATAACAGCCAACATCTCTGTATCCCATTTTATAAAGTTTTATGGTCCAACATCTCAGTATGGACATGCAATAACACTCAGCATCTCTGTATGAATACATGTATATATAAATGTATTAAACTCAACAACACTTATGAACAACAGCAGATAGGGTGAACTTCTTTCATGTATTAACACCGAACACCCCATATGACCCACCATCTCTGTATGGCCATACAATGACAATACAATTAACTTTTTTCACAGTTTTTATTTTGAACAAATTAACCTTTTATGCAAACTCTGTTTGGGGGTTTGTAGGGTGATGTTGGGCTTTCTTGCACCATGATATGGTGATATTTTTTATTTATTTTTGCAGTGAGTGAGTGAGAGAAACTGTGTGTGTGTGTGTGGGTGGGTGGGTGGGTGGGGGTGGGTGCGTGCGTGCGTGCACGTGGGTGTGGAAGGAGGTTTATTTACTGTTAATTATTATTGTTAACCTCTCTCATTTTCATTTTATTGTTCTGTGTTTCTTTCCTTTTTTCTTTTTCTTTTTCCCGGTCTCTGTTTTTTCCCTCATGGAGATGTGAGGTGTAATTTATGTAAATCATAGCTGAAGAAGTTTTGAAATAAGATGTAACCATTGTTAAAAGAAAACATTTGAGTTTAAGATAAATCAGTGCCCTAGTAGCAAAAGAGGAGCACTGACCTTACCAAAAGCATGCTTTACAAACAGGTAGAATTAGGAATGAATGGATGGATGTGTGTTATGGGTCTATGTGTGTTATGGGGTGTGTGTGAGGGGGTGTGCGTTTTGTCTGTCTACGTGTCCAATACATATAGAATGAGTGATGGGAGTGAGTATGGGTTGTGTGTGTTTGGTTCCCTATTAAAGTTACCATGCCAGTCTAGTACTTGGCTAAGATCTACCCTCATGTCCATCATGCAAATGTTGGATAGCAGTCAGATTAAAATTCACCCTAATAAATTCACGGTTACAACGTGGAATGTAAATGGGGTTAAAGACAGAGTAAAGCAACAAAAAGTCCTGCAGCACCTAAAGAAATTGTCTTCTGATATAGTTTTCCTGCAGGAGCTGCATCTTAAAGCCGGTGAGATTAAATTCTTGAAAAAACAGTGGGTGGGAGAGGCATTCGAATCAACCTACACTTCTAAAAGTAGAGGAGTAGGTATTTTGATAAGCAAATCCTTACCATTTCACTTAATCTCAGAGCACCCTGACCCAGAGGGTAGATACTTAGTAGTCTCATGTGAAATCCATGGAGATAAATATACACTAATAAATATCTACTCTCCCCCATCAGCTAGTATGAAGTATCTTAGAAATATTCAATCAATAATCAATAGTATATCAGCAGGAAGAATTATTTTGGCCGGAGATTTAAATCAAATCTTTACTGAATATGACAGTTCTAACTTGAAGAGGAAGCCTAATGTTCCCAAGGAACTTCTTGAATTCCTTGCATTAAATGGCCTAACAGATGTGTGGCGACAGATGCATCCAAGACATAAAGATTATACACATTATTCTCATGCTCAAAACAGCTACAGCCGTTTAGATTCTATATTCATATCCAAAGAAGGAGTAGAAGATGTAATAACATCTAAAATACAAGACATAGCAATATCAGATCACGCTGCAGTTACATGCATTATGTGCCCCCCATCAAATAAGGTTCTATATAGAATCTGGAGGATGAATAGAAAATACCTGAAAGATGAGGAGTTTATCAAATACGTCAGAAAAAACATTAATGAATTTATAACAATAAATGTCACTGATAGTAAGGAAAAACCACCTGTTCATATTATATGGGATGCTTTTAAAGCATATATTAGAGGGATTATTATTTCTTTTTCGTCTAGGAAAAACACAGAATTAAATAAAAAAGGTAAACAATTAGAGAATGATATTAGTCAAGCAGAACACCGGCATAAGAAATCTTGTCTAAAGTACGATATGGAACATTTGCAAAGATTAAAGCTAGAATACGATCAGCTATTGCTAGAAAAAGCTAATAATGTTAGGTATAATATGAATAAATTAAGATACACATCAAATAAGACCGGGAAGCAGCTATCCGCTTTGGTGAAGAAGATGTCTAAAAGAGAGACTATTATACTAAAAGATCCAGTGAACAACTGTGTGGTTAGGGATAACAAACGTATTAACCAAAATGTTGCTTCCTTTTATGAAAAACTATATTCTACAGAAATTAAAGGTCAAACAGAAGAACAAAAGAATTTCTTAAAATCAGTTAACATTAAAAAGCTATCAGAGCAACACAAAGCCCTTTTGGCCAAAGATTTTTCCTTGTTTGAAATTAAAAAGGCAATTGACAGCTTCCCAAAAGGCAAGGCTCCGGGGATGGATGGGCTACCAACCGAGTTTTATTCAACATTTTGGTCCCAAATAAATCTACTTTTCCTTGAAGTTATAAAACATGCTACTACAAATGAAATCCTGCCACCCTCAATGTACAAAACTATTATCAACGTTATTCCTAAACCAGGTAAAGAGTGCATTAAACCCTCTGATTTCAGACCAATAAGTTTAATTAATGCTGATAATAAAATAATTTCAAAAGTTATAAATAATAGAATTACTAAAATACTTCCATTAATTATACACTTTAATCAAACAGGGTTTATTAAAGATAGACAGTTAAAAACTAATGTTAGAACTTGTATATCTCTAACACAATTCGCTAAAAAAGAAAAAGTAGATGCGACACTGATGGCGGTGGATGCGGAAAAAGCGTTTGACCGCTTAGAGTGGAGCTACTTGTATGAGGTTTTAGATGCATACGACTTTCCAAAGGAAATTATAAAACTGATTAAAACGGTATACAAGTCTCCTATGGCATATGTCTACTCTAATGGTATTCTTTCAGAAGCAATTCATATAACTAGAGGCACAAGGCAGGGATGTCCCCTATCCCCATCACTATTTGCCTTGGCGGTAGAGCCATTGGCTCAGAAAATACACCAAACAGACAGGATAAGTGGAATTAATGTTGGCGGGGAATGTTATAAACTTGGTTTGTATGCTGATGATTTGATGTTGTATCTGACTAATACAGAAAAATCCATTCCATATCTGATGAAAATTATTGAGCAGTATTCAAAAATATCCGGTTACAAAATGAATATAGAAAAAACAGAACTTTTATCAACAACAGGACATTTACCTAAAACTGAGAACCTATTGAAATATTATTTTATTTTATTTTTTTAAATTTTTTATTTTGAATGGAAAAGGCAATTACAGATATGTCACCATCAAGGAGAGCATACAAAAATTAAGAAGCGTTCATGTAGTCCTTTTCCAGTTTTTGTGGGTCTGTATGCACCCGGCGCATGGAGGGCTGTAAAATACAGAGTTTGTGTGCCGTGGCTCAATCCTCCAGGAGCTTTGTGGTCCAGTGTATTCACTTCCCTGAGAACATGACCTTAAGTGCTCCTCCAACACTTCAGAATTCAATCTTCATAAAACCCAGCCATATTCCCCCCACATGCCCACATGCATACAACTTACAAACTTAATCAGATTACTGCTTCTGCCTGTCCCACATTCTTTAAGTGATAACTATATACAAACGAACTAAGGGAGCTCACATTCTCAGCGTTTCCATCAAGAAAGGGAAGAGGAAGCCTGAAACTTCGGCGAGGTCAAATAAAATCTGCTCTGAATGGAGTTATAAATTCAGTCCATTTATGCCAAATTTGGTCAAATTTATCTTTTTGGATTCTCAATGAATAGGTCAATTTTTCCATTTTAAAAATTTCCAGGATTATTCCCTGCCATTCCTCCAGTGTAGGTGGTACTGGATTCAGCCACTTCCTGGTAATAGATTTTTTACTTGCAGCCAATAGGGCTTGCAGCAGCTTTATATCTCTCCTCAGGTTCAGGCATTTGACATGACCCAGGTACAGATTTTCAAAGTTCAGCGGTATTTGAGTCTTAAACACCGTATTTAACGTCTTGTGAATACCACTCCAATAACTGCTTAGTTTAGAACAGCCCCAGAATATGTGAAAGTGGTTTGCCGCGATTGAGCCACACTGTCTCCAACATTGTGAGTTTGTAGTCTTGTATTTTTCTTGATGTGGGGTCCTAAAATATCGTATAACATTTTTCCAACAGTGCTCTCTCCAGTCCATTGAATTGGTTGATGACCATTGAAAACTGCAGATTTCACCCCAAGCCTCCTCAGAAAGGCTCAATCCCGCTTCTTTTTCCCACTTTTCTTTAATGTGCAATGTGTTTTCATTTTTAGCGTAGAATAAAGCATTATAAACTTTAGAGATAGCTTTTGTTAGAGTTGAATTGGAGGCTGCCGTTAGAATTTTATAGAACTCCGACTCTGCTGTTGATAGACCTGTAGTTTTGCATTCCTGATTAAAGTAGTGACGCATTTGGAGGAATCTGAAGAAATCACTTTGCTGAAGGCCATGCCTGGCCTGTAAGGACTGGAAACTTTGTAGCGTACCTTTGCGTGTAAATGTGAGATAGGTTGTAAGGCCCTTCCCTGCCCAAGATTCAAATCTTTTATCCCCTCTATTGGGGAGGAATTCTGTGTCGTAGGCACACCATCTAAAAAGTTTTAACATGTTATGGATTTTACACGATTTTACCACTTTATGCCATATTTTCAACGTATGATTGATCCATGGATTGTTTATGTTCTCTAATTTGGCTGCAAGTCCTCTATCTGCAACTGTGGCCTGTAGAGGGAAGTTAAAGGTCAATCCGCATTCTAATTCCTTCCATTTGGCCTTATAGTCTTCATCACACCAGTGCAGTAAAGGAACTAGCTGTGAGGCACAGTAATAATTTCTTAGACAAGGAAGAGCCATTCCCCCACTCTCTTTCCCTAATTGTAGGATATTAAATCGAATTCTTGGTTTCTTCCCCTGCCAGATGAAGCGGGAGATCCATTTATCCCATTCTCTGAACTGGTTGTCGTTCACTTCTACTGGCAGAGTCCGAAAAATGTACAATAAACGGGGAAGAATATTCATTTTAACTGCTCGAATCCTTGAATTGAGATTTAGAAAGGGAATGAGATTCCATCTATGGAGATCTGATTTTATTTTTGAGGATAGGGGTCCATAATTCGCTTGTGCTAAATTGGAAAGGTCTTTTGTCAAATTAATTCCTAGATACTTTAATGATCCGGCTTCCCAACGAAGGTTATATTTGTCCCGTAAATTTCTCGGGGCGTTAAAATTTAGGGTCATGACCTGTGTTTTCGATATGTTGAGCTTATAACCTGATAGTTTTCCAAAGTCATCCAACAGGGCCATTAGTCCCCCAAATGATTCCTCAGGTTCCTTCAAGAATACCAAGACATCGTCAGCAAATAATGCCACCTTCTGTTCTGTCCCTGCCATGGTAATTCCCTTGATTGCCTCACTCTGTCTCACTAGCTGGCCTAGGGGCTCAATGAACAAAGCAAAGAGGAGAGGGGAGATCGGACAGCCCTGTCTCGTTCCCCTCTCCAGATTAAAAGAGTTGGAAAGGTCCCCATTTATCTTGATTCGTGCCGTAGGCTTATCATAGAGATTCTTTATTATTCCTACAAATTTTTCCTGAAAGCCAAATTTTCCCATCACTTTATATAAAAACGTCCATCTAACTGAGTCGAAGGCTTTCTCCGCGTCCAATCCCACTATCATTGATTCAGTTTTGTCTTTGTTAGTCTGATCTAATATATGTAACGTTCTCCTTATGTTATCCAAGGTTTGTCTCTGTCGGATGAATCCAGTCTGATCCAAGTGGATGAGGTCAGGTAATATTTTATCCAGTCTGCGAGCTAAAATGGATGTAAATAACTTGTAGTCTAGATTGAGGACACTGACTGGACGGTAATTACTACATTCTTGTCTGTCTTTGTCCTCTTTGGGGATGACTGATATGATCGCCTCCCTCCAGGAAGGTGGTATCTCCCCTTTCTGTATGGTCCAATTAAATGCGTTAAGTAGCAATGGGGATAGCTGTGTTTTAAGGGATTTGTACCACTCTGTGGTAAAGCCATCAGAGCCCGGGGATTCTCCGGCCTTTAATTTGGAAATGGCTAGATTCAATTCTTCAACAGATATCGGTCGTATTAGGTTTTCGTTCTGTGAAGCCGTGAGTGTTGGTAGGTTCAGGGAATTTAAGAAAGTGTCAATTTGGCTCTCCTCAGATGCTTGAGGCTGAGAATATAATGTCCTGTAAAATGCTTCAAAGCACTCTTGAATTTTTCCTATTTGATTTTCTATCACCTTAGTTTTGGGATTTTTTATTTTATAAATTGTATTATCTGCTTGTTGTTTACGTAGTTTGTACGCTAGCAGTTTTGCGGATTTGCCTCCTACTTCATAGTTCTTTTGTTTTAGAAAGATAATTTTTTTCTGGATTTCCTGGGTATATATATCGTCAATTTCGTTCTGCAGTTTTTTTATTTCCCCTTTCAAAGTGGAATTAATTGTATTGCTGTCTGCAACCTGTAGCTGTTTTAATTTTCCCTGAAGGTCTGCCAATTTTTGTCCCCTAAGTTTCTTGCTAAATGAAGTAATGGATATCATCTTCCCTCTCATTACCGCCTTCATCGCGTCCCACAGGATAACCGGAGATACTTCTCCAGAATCATTAAGATCTAAATAATCTTTAATTTCCTCCTTTAATTTCTCCATTATTTTGGGGTCATTAAGCATATTCGAATTTAATCTCCATAACATTGTCCTTGTTTTCCCCTGTAGTTTTAAGGACAGAGAAATCGGGCTATGATCCGACAGGTCAATCGTCTTAATGTTACAATCAGTAATTCTAAATCTGTCTGTCCCAAACATAAAAAAATAGTCTATCCTTGAATAAACTGAGTGTGGGAAAGAGTAGTGAGTGTAATCTCTACCCATAGAATGCAATTCCCTCCACACATCTATTATTCCCAACTCTACCATTAATGATTTCACTCTCTTAGTTATCGGTGTGTTCTTAGTAGCTACCCTGGTTGAGTCCAATAGAGGGTTTAGCCTGATGTTAAAGTCCCCCCCACAGATCACTACACCCTGAGAAGTTACCATCAAGTCAAAAATGCGTCTATAAAATGACCATTCGCTTCCTGGTGGAGCGTAGACATTTAGTAATGTTATTTCAGTCCCTTCTATTTTCCCTGTGATCCTAACAAATCTCCCTGCCTCATCATGAATTTCAGATAAATGTTCGTAATTAAGTGAACTTGATATCAGAGTGGCAACTCCTCTTTTGTGTCCTGACTTATATGAGGAGGAGAATACATGTCTAAAACCCATCCTTTTTAACTTTGCATGTTCAGTTTGGCTCATATGTGTTTCCTGGAGGAAGGCTATCTGAGCTTTTTCTTTTTTTAACTTTGATAGAATTTTACTCCTCTTAATTGGGTTCAAAACCCCATTCACATTAAAAGAAATTATTCTCACCGATTCACCTTGCATCTTGTTCTAAATGAGATAAAATAGTCACTCTTCCCTTCTAGATAAATAGTAAGCAGTCCCTTCACACACAAAACACAGAACCAAAGAACATAACTAAGATAAACACTATGAACATAAAACATGTTTACCTCTCTCCTAACTTCCAACCTAGGGGGCTGATCACCGCCCTGCATCAAAACTGGGGGATAACCTCTATTTCCTAACTGGATTAGGGGGCCCTCTGCTGTTGTAACAGCCATGAAAGTTCTATGTCTCGACCAAATCATTAAAATTTCAACTATTTCGTCTGACTTATTTCTCCATTTGTGTTAATTATCAACAACCTGGGCCAGACCATATATTTTCAGACTTTGTTCTCAGTTTTTAAGTCAGTCTGTGCTCTCTGCTTGTTCGCGTCTGAATACTTGCAACTTTTCTTTGAAGCCAGGTGGTGCTCTGCTGGCCCGGGGCGCGCGCCGCGCTCTTGTTGTGCGCCATGACCAGCGCTGAATCCTCTCCAGGAGCGATCTCGGTTGTGCGATTACTTTCACCGGCAGTCCTCGGCTCGCTAGATCCGCCGTCGCCTCCTCCACCGTCTCGTAGATCGCTGTCCCTTCCTCGTGAAAAACTCTCAACCGGGCTGGGTAGAGCGTCTGAAACCGTATGTTGTTCTCCTTCAGGACCCTCCGTGCCTCCGCATAGTCCCTCCGTCTGGCTAGGATGCCCGGTGCGTAGTCATGGTCAAGGTTAATCTTGTTGTTTTGCCACGTGAAGCCTTTCCTCTGCCATGTCAGTCTGAGTACATCTTCCTTCATCCTGAAGCTGAGAAATTTGACCAAGATGGATCTGGGTTGAGCGCCCGCCGGGGGCTGTGGTGCTAACGCCCGGTGGGCTCTCTCTATCTGCATGTCAGTGGAGTCGGGGATCGCGAGGTTGTCTTTGAGCAGCTTCTCCACGAAAGGGATCACCAACCTGGGTTCCCCTTCGGCTCCTTCGGGGACTCCATATATCCTAACGTTTCCCCGTCTCGAGCGCCCCTCTTGGTCCGTCAGCTGCAGCTGGAGTTGCTCTTGTATGTTTAGCATTTCGGCTAATAGCTCTTCAGCGTTTTGCAGCCTCTCCTCGTTCCCACTAATTCTCCCTTCAGCTTCGTCCAACCTCGAGTTAGTTTTTGCAATCTCTCCTTTTATTTCTTCGAGCTGGTGGCGGTTGTCTTGTCTGAAATCGCGTATCTCTTTAAGTATCACCGTCAGATTTACCGGCTCTTCTCCTCCGTCCATCCCGTCAGCGTCGTGACTATCCGTGGGGGAGCTAACGTTAGCCTTAGCTTCCTCACATCGCCGCACTTCGCTATCTTTGCCAACACTCTGAGCAGGCTGTTTTTTAATTCGATTCTTAGACGCCATTCTCGCCCACTCTCTAGATGTTTCGGGTAGTAGCAAACCGTTCTGTAACTTTGACTTCGGGGCTAATTTATGTCACTTTGGTCGAGAGGATACTGCCTAAGCTGCCATTGCTTGCGACCGGAAACGGAAGTCGAAATATAATTTTAAATGGCAAAAGGAAAGAATTAAATACCTAGGGTGTTATATCAGTTTAGATAAAACAAAACTATATAAAGATAATTATTCTCCATTAATTAAGGATCTTAAGGCTAGTCTAGATAAATGGACAGACTTACCTATTAATTTGATAGGCAGAATTAATTTGCTTAAAATGATATGGCTTCCAAAATTTATTTTCATCTTTCAGACAATACCAATGATCCCTCCTAAAAAGTTTTTTGAAACTATCAACAAACTTTTCAGTTCTTTTATCTGGTCAAATAAGGCGCATAGATTAAGTAGGAAACTACTTCAGAATAATAGGAAAAATGGGGGGCTAAATCTCCCAAACCTTGAGCTATACTACTATTCTGCTCAGGCTTATTATATTAATAAAATTATTAACAGGTCAGAGGAGGATACTTGGGTAAATATAGAGGATCATCAATTTAGGGGCAAAAATCTGTTCATAGCTTTATTTTCAAAGGGGAAGATTAAAAATATCAACTTTGTCTCAAATAGTACATTACGAGCTTGGGAGAGAATAAAAAATATCCTAGGTATGGGAATCAAGGTTCCAAAGACCACACATCTGTGGAATAATCCATCCATTACCATTCAGGGGCAGGAGTTGGGGTGGAGATCATGGAGCGAGAGGGGAATAACAACTATCGGAGACATTACTACTGATACGAACATAAAGCCTTTCAAACAACTGGTAACAGAATTTAAATTAACCAATAAGGAGTTTTTTAGATACTTTCAACTGAAGAGCTGGATGACAGACAACCTTGATCTGTTATCCAGCTCTTCAGAGCCTCCTGCTATTCAGAAACTATTCTTGAATCCAGACGAAAACAAGCAATTAATAGGGAAAGTATATAAACACCTTGTTGAGGCACAAGAAAACAACTATTCATTACAAAAAATATATCAGGGTTGGAACAAAGATCTTAACATTGCTAATTCTGACACAATATGGAAGGAATGTCTAAATATAACCAACACTCTAACCACCAATGAAAATCTGCGGCTCATACAATACAAGCTCATGACCAGAATATATTACACAAGATCAAAAATAAATAAATTTGATGCCTCTTTCTCCCCTGTTTGTGTTAAATGTGGCGTACACGAGGAAACAATTATACATGCTTTCTGGGAATGTGAGAAGATCCGTAAGGGATGGTTAGAGATTCAAAAATGGATGACCACCACTTGTAAAATTAAATTTGAATTCACAGCCATGAGATGTATTTTCCAAAGTACAAACACGCTAAAATATCCCATTGGATGGATGGTCATCTTCTCTTCTTTGGTTTATAAAAAGTTAATATTAAAGGATTGGAAGGGTTTAGAGGGCCCATCAATACAGCAATGGAAGGGTCTAATGAAATACTATTTAAGTATAGAAAGATCAATGTTCGAAGACCGGAACAGAAGGCGACAATTCAATAAGGTGTGGCAGGACTTCTATGAAGCCTTGTAAATTTTAAAAGCCAAGGAATAGGGACAAGGTATGACGACTTTGAGCTGGGAACCAAGGGTGTGTGTGTGCGTGTGCGTGTGTGTGAGTGCGTGTGGATGTGTGTGTGTGAGGGTGTGTGTGAGGGTGGGTGTGAGGAAGGGTTGAATGGGGGAGGGAGGGTTTGTTTGTGTGTCAAAATGTATTTGTGTGGTGGGAGGGTGTCTGGGGGTGTGTGTGTTCATGTTGGGCGCATGAATGTGTGAGTATGAGTGTTGTTAATAGCATAGAGAGGTTACCATACTGTGGAATGTAACAGAGTACTGTACGATACATGCATACTGATACCTGTATTGCCTCTTGCATGCAATAATAAAAATAATTATATAAAAAAAAGATATGGTGATATTTTTTAACAGTTTTTACAACAAAATTACCCCCTAATGTAAGCTGAGTAAAGAAGAAACCCTGACACCATCAGGTGTATGATACAGACAACGACAGCTGCCATGATCAGCCAGTCATTGCAGGTCCACTGGTTAGGGCAGCACTGAAAAAATGAAGAGTTTAGATGCAAAAGCCTCTAAATCCGTTTGACCACTTTTCTTCTAAATTACCATTTTTTATCAGGCTTCTATGTTCAAGTTCAGTCATTTTATTTTAATGGCAATGATAAGGTTATTAGTTAATGAATAAAATATTTTTTTTTCAAAAATGTCACTTTAGTCTTATGTGTTTTTACCAAATACTTTTTTTTTTTGCATCAAAAACAGCTAAATCCACCGGTACTTTTTTGGCAAACACCTCTAAATCCACATATTTGGACAAGACATAGTCAAAGGTAGTAAAATCACTTATATATATTATATATTTATATTATAAATTATAATATAAAAATATGAGGTAGAAATTAATGTAAATGATGGAATAAATAAAACAAAACATAAAATACAACTACAACAATAAATTATATAAAAAAATAAAACATGAAAAAAAAGTGAAAAGTGGTCAAGTAAGTTCTTATGTTTGGGCATCAGATTCAACTATAAAAAAGCTCATTACATTAAATAAAAAAGCTTATTACATTCAAAAACATTTGGCATATAATCAAGTATGTATATAAGCGAAAAGACGTAAATCTGATTTTACAAAAAAGGCCAAAAGAAGTGAGACCTCAATGAACTGACAATATTCCCCATGCTTGAAAGGAGAGGTGCAAACACACACCAAATGTGAGGTGCTGGCAACTGAGAGAGAAGATCAGTACAAGGAGAGAGGTGCCGCACACTCCGAGTTGAGAACAATGTAGGTAGTTTATTAAGGTGATAATGTTTCGGCCGTCTGGCCTTCCTCAGATCGCGCATCTATGCATATATATATATATATATATATATATATATAGGTACACCTGTTCAATTGCTTGTTAACACAAATAGCTAATCAGTCATGATTAAGATGGCAGCAACTCAATGCATTTAGGCATCTAGACATGGTGATGACTTGCTGAAGAAAGTGACTTTGAAACTGACATTGGTTGTTGGTGCCAGATGGGCTGGTCTGAGTATTTCAGAAACTGCTGATCTACTGGGATTTTCACGCACAAAAAGAGAGAGAGAAAAAAAATCCAGTTAGCGGTAGTTGTGTGGACAAAAATGCCATTTTGATAAAAGGTAGCAATAACTCAAGTAACCACTCCTTACAACCAAGGTATGCAGAATACCACCTCTGAACACACAAACCTTGAAGCAGATGGGCGACAGCAGCAGAAGACCACACCGGTTGCCACTCCTTTTGCCTCCACAGTCACCAGATCTCATTCCAATAAAGCACCTTTGGGATTTGGTTGAACAGGAGATTTGCATTATAAGATAAGATAGGATAAGAATTCATTGATTAATTAATTAATCAATTAATACTCTCTGAGACAGACAAGGGTGGAGGCACCGGTGTGAGAAGGGGAGTAGCTGCTACATTGGACATGTACACATGTTAGCAGAAGATGGAGCTGTGGTGAAAGTGGGTGGGGCCACAGTATCAAACCTGTTGAAGAACTGGTTGAGTTCATCAGCTCTTTCCACATCACCCACTATTGGCTGTCTTTTTGTTGTAGCCAGAGATGTTATTGATTCCTCTCCACACCTCATAGATGTTGTTGTGTTGTAAATTCCTCTCTAATGTCATGTCCAGGAAACAATGTTAAGTTAATTTCATCAGTTTTGTCTCGTGTCTATGTTGTCTTGTGATTTCCTGTTTTACTTTGTGTCTACTTCCTGTCTGTGTATATTGTTGTCAGTTTTACCTTTACCCTTTGTCTGTTTTCTTACCAGTTGAAGCATGCTCTAGATATGGTGTTATGCCACATCCTGCTACACGGTCCAACACCCCATCTAGTGGCCGCTTGCCGCCACTGCTCATCATTCCCCCAACACACCTGTTGCCAATTGGCAATCACCATTCCCTACTTAAGCCGGGGATCTCCAGCCAGCCGGTGCCAGCTCGTGCTCTAGTCTACCCTACCAGTTACCAGTGATCCAGACTGTCTACCTGTTGCCGAACCCCGCCTGCCTGACTACCCGCCTGTTGCCGAACCCTGTTGCCGAACCCCGCCTGCCTGACTACCCGCCTGTTGCCGAACCCTGTTGCCGAACCCCGCCTGCCTGACTACCCGCCTGTTGCCGAACCCTGCCTGCCTGACTGCCCGCCTGTTGCCGACCCATCGCCTGTCCGACTGCCCGCCTGTTGCCGACCCATCGCCTGTCCGACTACCCGCCTGTTGCCGACCCATCGCCTGTCCGACTGCCCGCCTGTTGCCGACCCATCGCCTGTCCGACTGCCCGCCTGTTGCCGACCCATCGACTGCCCGCCTGTTGCCGACCCATCGCCTGTCCGACTGCCCGCCTGTTGCCGACCCCTCGCCTGTCCGACTACCTGCCTGTTGCCGAACCCTCGCCTACCCGACTACCGCTTGCCTAGCCTGGCTTGTTGTTATTCCTTTTGTCCAAATAAATCCCACTGTCTTTTCATCCCGTCTCCGCCTCCCTGTGATCAGCGTTTGGGTCCACTCGTCCTGTCCCATAAGATATGGATGTGCAGGTGATAAATTTGCAGCAACTGTGTGATCGTGTCAATATGGACCAAATGGAATGTTTCCAACACTTTGTTGAATCTATGGCACAAGGAATTAAGGCAATTAAGGGGTCCAACCCAATTCTAGCAAGGTGTACCTAATAAAGTGGCTGGTGAGTATATAAAGGTTAAAACACCCAGCTTCTGCATTTAAGAAACTAAATGGTAAAAAACTCCACGAGTTTCATAAAAAAAGGAAAAACAGTAAAATTGTGATTGATGTCAATAAAACTTTACAGACATAAGGACTACTCATCATAAGCCTGTTTGGTTATCATTTTAATCCATTTTGGTTGATATTTTTCAGGGTATGATTACTGAGAAAATTCTGAAGAGAACTCACCATGCAGTCCAAATGCCATCCATCAAATGGCTTTCTACTTTCTGTGTAAACAGGAAGTACAACTAAAGATGCAAAAATAAATTTTGTTTACTTTGTTTTGTACTGTTTTATTTACTCATACAAATTATAGTTTTAATTCTACATACTCTCAAAACAGTAAACAAATTAATAAGAAAGTAACAATCCACAAAATTAAGTGTTTGGTGAATGTACTGCATCTTTTCACCTATATCCTTAATTTTTCAATGATATCATTATGATGATCATGACATCTTTTGACTTCCAGGGGAGCTATTTTGCCCTCAATACTGTCTTGAAGGACAGTAAAGTCCTCCTCACTCATTGTGCTGAAACTTCCTTCAGTTACTGTAGACTTTTATCCAATCACACCTGAGACAATTGCACTTCCATCTGGCACACTCCCCCTGGTGTATTGAGGTGAAAATAGTGTTGATTTATTTACAGGCGAGGGGAAAAAAAGAAAGGAAAAAAATGTGACGGCAAATAGCCAACAAAAAGATAACATCATTTAACTCTGACATCTACACTACTGACTGTGCAATGGAAATATGATGAAATATGGTATATTTACCATAAGCAGGGGTTTGTGGTGGCGAATATGTCTTGAGGCGTTTGTACTTAATAGTGTTGTTGAAAAATTGACCCCCTGAACGATTGTTGTTTAGACGACCCAGACTGTACCATTAAAATGAATAAGTGTACTATAACTGAATTGGCCCCGATCTCCGAAAGGTTGTTGTTTGCCAAGCCCAGGTGTGCATGAAGTATGGATACATTAACTGTCCCGAAAGACCCCGGCTGTAAATCCGAGAGCTGGAAAATTAATTTAAGGACTGATACAGACCTATACATGCTTTGGAAAACCCCACAGCAAAGCCAGACTGTCACAGAACCCCAGATATCGGGAACTGAAACAGACCATACCGTCACTGAACTCTATGTCACCCCAGAAATCAAGAACTGAACCATGACGGCTTCTGGGCAACGGTGCTCTCGCCATAAGGAACTACTCCTAAATAACCACTCACTGAAGTCTGAATGAGGAACATACAAGAACTAGCCGGGGGAGGGGGGCCTGAACCTGGCTATAAGAAGAAGGCCGTACTCTCCCCCAGCGCGCTTTCTCCGGAGGCAGGCTCTATGCAGAGGTGTCTCAGTTCTCTTTTGAACTTTTTGGTACCAAAACTGCTAAGTGCCACTCTCACTCTGTGCTCATTTTGATCAGATGGTGTACTTTGTAATTCTACTAAGTTGTTAAATAAACCCAGACACATAGGTGAAACCTCCTTCGTTGTACCAGCCTTTTTTCTGTTTACCACCGTCCGTCTTATTATTTTTCACAACAATAGCCTGGAATAAAATAAAATAAAAAGAGGCATTCAAACTAGCGTCACAGGAAAAAGCCATTTGTAATTTAGCAGTAAAATCAGACAAATAGATAGTCAGCTATATTCCTGAGGACCCCCTTACAACTCTGCACATCTGCTAAATGAAAAAAGGTCAAAAAAGCTCAGGTAGGTTTGTTGTTTTTGTCAACACTGTCATTTTCTCTGTCCGATTTGTGTACACAAGGTGAAGACACAAAGGTTTAAATGCTTTAAATCTATATCAGACCAAACAAATAGGAATGATGAACTTTCTATTGTGTCTAACGGTGTTGACAAAAACTAAGTTATGACAGGAAAAACACATATTTTATGAAGAAATGACATAAAACTTGACTTACATTACTTAATTGTTGAGAAATTCTTCGATAAACATGAGTATAGATTTCTTAATTGATTTTTTTCAAAGTTCAAACCAGTTTTATCCAAATTCTCAACAATTTAATTCAAAAAGTGACAAAATAACAGAACACTCATTACTTTATTGGAGGATAGGTCAACCGTGAAGTTGACATTGTGTTGTCTTGATGCAGATATAAGTAGGAATATTGACCTGGTCTGTCTGGTTTCAAATGTGGTCAAAGTTATGGCAAGGGTTCACTATCAGTAATGTATTATGTCACCCATGTACTATTAATCAAAAAACAAAATCAAATTGTCCATCACACCCTCACAGATGAAAGTCTGGAAAATGTGAGTTGAACTTTTGAATAATGTCAGACAAAGAAACAGTGAGGTGGTGAAGCAAAACCCAGCAGCCGAAGTGTTTAAAGCCAGGTGGCCTGCATTCTTTCAACTTGATGAAGTAAACACATGCTTGCCTTTTCCCCTCTTCTTATTATGCAATTTCAGTGTGCAGCTGTTAAAATTTAAAGTCTGATAAGGTAAAACAAAAGACGACAAACCTTTGAAGAGAGACAAATCTCCCGTAGAGGAAGCAGTTCTTTATTTTGGCCACTTGGGGGCAGAAGAACTCTAAGGCCAGCTACTTTTCTAACTTCTAACAGCTGAAATATAGCTGCAAGCAGCAATGAGGGGCCCATGCAAATCGGGCGGTCAATGGAATAATAGATACGTCAAAACGTTCCCAAGATATAAGCTCACATCGAAATCGGCGCCTTCGCCGCTGATTTCGATTGGCTGTAGCGGGCACACAGTCGAAATTGAAAAAAATCCATCTCCCCACTTTTGTGCGGATTAGTCTGAAGATAGTCTGTGTTGATTTTCATGAGAATCAGTCAAATTGCGATCGCTGAAAATTTTGTTTCACTTTGGACAAAATCAAAGATGGCGGAAAATCTATTATGACGCATTATGACGTCATAGGGTGCGTTGAAGTCGGCATGATCCAAGGAATCCAGTCGGGCCAACGGGTCAAAAGTTATGTGCACAAATGTACCTGAAACTTTGACCCGTTGGTGGCGCTAGAGCGTGTTTAGTGCCGACATGTAACTTGGTGAAATTAAACATGCAACTGTCCTCAATCAATGTGCCAAATTTCACAACTTTTTACCATACGGTTCTATGGGTTGCCATAGACTCCCCATGGCAGAAGAAAGAGGAAGAAGAAGAAGAACAAGAAGAAGAACAACAACAACACTTGCACTTGAGACAAACTTCATGGTACAGTTGGACAATCTTTTACCCCAGCTGACATCTGTTTTCCAGAAGAAGTGTTTCTGGCCAGAAAAAACTAGGCCACGCTTCACAGTTATTTTGTAGTTAAAAAAGGATGACCTTTTACAGTATGTTTGACATAATATTGAGCTATATAGATCAAACTTGACAAATCTGATTGGAAGTCAGTGTTTGTAGGTTACCACAGGTTGGATATTGGAAATATTGTTTGTAGTTATTTATGTTTATGAGTGTTTAAATCAGTGGAATCTCTTCACACAGGCTACAATTGATGTTAATCTCAAAAAGGCAGCAGTTCTCAAGGCACTTTGCCTCTACCTTGGTGAGGATGATGGACTTCTAATTCGGGAATATATGGTAAGTCAGTGTAAGTCAGCTTTTTTTCTCATCAGATATATTGTAACTTAGAAAAATACATGTTTACAGTAAGATTCCAAGGTCAATCGCACCTTAGTTGTTAAAACCCATTGGGTCTCTTCCATGTCTGACAGAGATGTCTGACGTGTAAAATCATATGTATAACTTAGCACACTGCGCTGTGACTGTGGAATACAATATGACATTTGACGAATTCTGATGTTTCTAATGCTCCTCTAGAGATGTCTTTGTATCTAGATACATTCGATACGGAGACAACAGCTTTGATAAAAAATGCCCTAAACAAATACCATGTCACAGAGTTATTATTACAAGATCAAAGCAAGGCCAGTGGAGTAAGAAAAGCAGGCATTGTTCAGAGGGCTGAACAATGTTCAGGCAGCATAGATAACAGCTGAGAAGTTGAGCTAATAACCTTAGAAGAGAGGGCGAGTGATTATCACAAGCCCTAGTGCAACCAAATATGACAAAGAATCTTTCTGTTCATTTTCAACATGTTCTTCTCTCAATTTATACATTTTCCTGATTTATTTGTATTTTATGAAACTGACTGCAATGTGAGTGTATTGTCAAAATATTCTCGTTGTGTAAAAAGTAAATAAAATGCAACATCATACAATCATTTTTGCTGCCTTTGTTTTTATTTCAAAACAATGTTTAATTTGAAATATGAAATATTTGAAAAGAACAGAATAAAAACATTTTGCAACAAAAACTGCTTTGAAACATTATTTTGTTATTTTGTTTATGTGAAAACATTTTTCCTCTTGCTTTTAACTTTTTCTTTACATCATCTTTTTTTAATCTCACATCTCTCTTACTGTTTCAACTCTCCTGCTCCATGTTGTCCTTTTCTCCTCAGACACCTCCCCTCCTCTTTCACTGCCTCTTCTCCACCTGGTCCTTTTCTCCTTGGACGCCCTCTCTTCACTTTGACTTCTTTGTCTCCATGATGTCCTTTTCTCTTCAGACACCTCCCCTCCTCTTTCACTGCCTCTTCTGCACCTGGTCCTTTTCTCCTTGGACGCCCTCTCTTCACTTTGACTTCTTTGTCTCCATGTTGTCCTTTTCTCTTCAGACACCTCCCCTCCTCTTTCACTGCCTCTTCTCCACCTGGTCCTTTTCTCCTTGGACGCACTCTCTTCACTTTGACTTCTTTGTCTCCATGTTGTGCTTTTCTCTTCAGACACCTCCCCTCCTCTTTCACTGCCTCTTCTCCACCTGGTCCTTTTCTCCTTGGACGCTCTCTCTGCTTTGTCACTTCTTCTCCATCGTCGTTCTTCTTGCCTCTGATGCTCCTCCTGCTCCTTCTCTCTTTCTTGCTCACCGTTCTTTTTCTATTCCTCCTCTGATGGATCCTCCTGCTGTTTCTCTCTTTTTCCCTCACAGGTATTTCTTTCCTCCTCCTCACATGCTGCCACCTGTTGCTCAACATGTTCTTTGTTGCAGGTCTTTCTCTTGAACAGCTTGCTTTGATGAAAAACCATTTCCATCACCGATGTTGGCTTTGGACAAATGTTCTGTGAATATTTTGCCAGGACTTTAGCTGTGGCTGGGCTTACATAAGCCTGATTCATCTGAGAAAAAAACCAAACAAAAATAAACACTAACAGGTTCTCAAGTAAAATAAACCAATACTGATCTTCAGATTTGTTAGTGTCAAGTGCACAGGAATTTTAGACTCGGCTGTGAAACCTGCTGTATACCTGGACAGTTTTTCTCCAATCAAGCTTCAACAATTAACCTCAATGATCTCTTTGTCAAAACCATCGATTTGTCTCCTAGACCCCGTCCCAACCAGCCTGCTTAAACACGTTCTACCCTCAGTCAGTATTTTATTTATATAATATTTAATTTGCATCTTCGTATTTTATTTGTATCTTCGTTATGTTACTTTCCCCTTTATTTATCTGTACTGTGAAATGGAGCACTGCAATCCAACAATTTCCCACAAGGGATTAATAAAGGATTCTGATTCTGATTCTTTCTTAGACATGATCAACCTGTCTCAAGTTACAGGTTATGTACCTCATTCAAGTTAAACCTCTTCTTAAAAAGCCTACTCTAGATCCAGGCGTATTGGCAAACTGTAGAATATCGTATTGGCAAACTGTACATTTCTAACCTCCCCTTCCTATCTAAGATCCTTGAGAAAGCAAGTGCTAGTCAGTTATGCAACTTTCTTCAAAACAATAGCTTGTTTGAGGACTTTCAGTCAGGATTCAGAGTGCATCATAGCACAGAGACAGCACTGGTAAAATCCTACTACAGAGACTAGAACATCTACTTGGCATTAATGGAACCGCACTGAGCTGGTTTAGGCTGTGTCTCTCAGATGAATTCCAATTTGTACTTGTCAATGATTTCAACCCATTCGCTCGAGGCAGATGACCCCCCACCCACCCTGAGGTTTAGACCTGCTCTACATCTAAAGTGCTTTGAGATAACCTATGTTATGATTTGGTGCTATCTTAATAAATGTTATGGAACAGGACAGGTGGACCCAAACGCTGAACACAGGGAGGCAGAGACGGGATGAAAAGACAGGGAATTTATTTACACAAAAGGGAAATAGCAACAGGCCAGGCTAGGCCCGCGGTAATCGGGCAGGCGGGGGTTCGGCATCAGGCAGGTAGTCGGACAGGCGAGGGGTCGGCAACAGGCGGGCAGTCGGACAGGCAGGGCAACAAGTCCGGCAGGCAGGGGTCGGCAACAGGCGGTAGTCCGGCAGGCGATGGGTCAGCAACAGGCGGGTAGTCCGGCAGGCAGGGTCGGCAACAGGGTTCGGCAGCAGGCGGGTAGTCCGGCAGGCGATGGGTCGGCAACAGGCGGGCAGTCAGGCAGGCAGGGTTCGGCAACAGGGTTCAGCAACAGGCGGGTAGTCAGGCAGGCAGGGTTCGGCAACAGGCGGGTAGTCAGTCAGGCAGGGTTCGGCAACAGGCGGGTAGTCAGGCAGGCAGGGTTCGGCAACAGGGTTCAGCAACAGGCGGGTAGTCAGGCAGGCAGGGTTCAGCAACAGGCGGGTAGTCAGGCAGGCGGGGTTCGGTAACAGACAGGTACTGGATCACTGGTAAGAGGTTTGGTAGACCAGAGCATGAACCGGCATCGGCTGGCTGGAGAACCCTGACTTAAATAGGGAATGGTGATTGCCAATTGCAAACAGGTGTGTTGGGGGAATGAGCATCAGTGGCGACAATCGGCCACTAGATGGGGGTGTTGGACTGTGTAGCAGGACGTGGTGTAACAATAAAACTGACTTGGAAAAAGTACACCCACCCGAGAAAGAACTTGTACAGCCACAGCCAACGTTGCTTTTTTTTGTCATTTCCTACAAACAGAGAAACCCATGTTATCAGATCCACAAAATAGCAAAGACAAAGTTTCTACATATCAGTGGCTTCAATGTGGAAATTTGTTCAACCAAATTTAGCTCAATCAAGTTTACCAACACTTTCTCTCCTTAACTCCATTGTCATCACTAATCATAACTAAAAATGAAACGCTACTGTAGTGTATAATACAAATTCCAACTTTACTAAATACCAGTCTGTTCCTGGGTGTGGGTGCGGGCCTTTTCTTTCGCAGCTGGGGAACCCTTAGCTTCACACTGGTTCCTCCTCCATCCCTTCAGAATCCTCTTCTTCTGCTCCATTCTTTGGGGGCTGCAAATCACCTGACCCCTCATCTTCAGAGGGTCTCAGCTCACAGCTCTGTTTTAGATTAGATAAAAAGTTATTTTTCTCACTTACGACACACACATTATTGTAAGCACAGAAACTACTTAAGACAACTCTTACCAGTCTGTTCCTGGGTGTGGGTGCAGGCCTTTTCTTTTTCAGCTGGGGAACCCTTAGCTTCACACTGGTCTCCTCTTTCTCCTCCACCCCTTCAGAATCCTCTTCTTCTGCTCCATTCTTTGGGGGCTGCAAATAACCTGACCCCTCATCTTCAGAGGGTCTCAGCTCAGAGCTCTGTTTTAGATTAGATTAAAAGTTATTTTTCTCACTTACGACACACACATTATTGTAAGCCCAGAAACTACTTAAGACAACTCTTATCAGTCTGTTCCTGGGTGTGGGTGCAGGCCTTTTCTTTTTCAGCTGGGGAACCCTTAGCTTCACACTGGTCTCCTCTTCCTCCTCCACCCCTTCAGAATCCTCTTCTTCTGCTCCATTCTTTGGGGGCTGCAAATCACCTGACCCCTCATCTTCAGAGGGTCTCAGCTCAGAGATCTGTTTTAGGGCCTTAGATAAATGATTAGATAAAAAGTTATTTTTCTCACTTACGACACACACATTATTGTAAGCACAGAAACTACTTAAGACAACTCTTAACAGTCTGTTCCTGGGTGTGGGTGCAGGCCTTTTCTTTTTCAGCTGGGGAACCCTTAGCTTCACACTGGTCTCCTCTTCCTCCACCCCTTCAGAATCCTCTTCTTCTGCTCCATTCTTTGGGGGCTGCAAATCACCTAACCCCTCATCTTCAGAGGGTCTCAGCTCAGAGCTCTGTTTTAGGGCCTTAGATAAATGATTAGATAAAAAGTTATTTTTCTCACTTACGACACACACATTATTGTAAGCACAGAAACTACTTAAGACAACTCTTAACAGTCTGTTCCTGGGTGTGGGTGCAGGCCTTTTATTTTTCAGCTGGGGAACCCTTAGCTTCACACTGGTCTCCTCATCCTCCTCCACCACTTCAGAATCCTCTTCTTCTGCTCCATTCTTTGGGGCTGCAAATCACCTGACCCCTCATCTTCAGAGGGTCTCAGCTCAGAGCTCTGTTTTAGATTAGATAAAAAGTTATTTTTCTCACTTACGACACAAACATTATAAGACAACTCTTACCAGTCTGTTCCTGGGTGTGGGTGTGGGTGCAGGCCTTTTCTTTTTCAGCTGGAGAACCCTTAGCTTCACACTGGTCTCCTCTTCCTCCTCCACCCCTTCAGAATCCTCTTCTTCTGCTCCATTCTTTGGGGTTGCAAATCACATGACCCCTCATCTTCAGAGGGTCTCAGCTCAGAGCTCTGTTTTATATTAGATAAAAAGTTATTTTTCTCACTTACGACACAAACATTATTGTAAGCACAGAAACTACTTAGGGACTGTACGATATTTAGCGGGGGGGGAGGGCCGGTCGCCAGATGATCGGGTTAAAATTGTTCTGCCTGGCCCTCCCCCCTGGTAATTTTTTTTTTTCCGGGGCCCTCCCCCCGGCTCAAAAAAATTCTCCTAGGCCCTCCCCGCTACGTGAATCAAATAAAATTGGTCGGAAAATGACGTTTACAAGGTTAAAACGGCCACATAAGCACACATACACACACACGGGTACACACGCAGCAAGAGCAGGGGTTTATGCCACGCTGTGCCTTGAACTTGAGAATGGGGACAAGCCTGCTTTTATCAATGTTACGAGACTCCCCCAATAATTTCACAACTTGGCTGATGACATTGTACCTTATAGGCTATTATAAGACAAAACACAAACTACTGTGACTAAGAGCGACTAATGATCACCCTGCGATTCTTGGTCTATGTGGTCAGTGGCGTCAGTTTGGTTTTAGAAGTGGTGGGGACAATAACCATAAGCTTGAGTGTGGTTTGAAAAGTGCTGGGGACCCTTATGTAAGCTATTCATCCATTCAACGCTGCATTACAATATGCTCTACATTCGGCGCGATTGTCAACGGGGGGGGGGGCGCGATTGTCAACGGGGGGGGGGGGGGGGGGGGGGGGCGCGATTGTCAACGGGAGCACCGGACCCGCCAGCCGCGGACCCAGCACCGGACCCGCGGACCCGGCCGCGGACTCAGCCGCAGACCCGAGTCCACACACAGCCCGTGTGCATGCTGTGAGGATGTCATCGTGCGCGCCTATCGCATGATTTAGACTTGACGGTTTCGGCAGACAACCCGTTCTCATCCCAACTCGTAATATAGGCCTACCGACGATTTGTCACGCCCGGGGGTGGGTGTGGGGGGGGGGGGTGTTCGTGATTGTCAACGGGAGGGGGGGGGGGGGGGGGGGGGACCGCGGACTGATGACGGGGTTGCGCGATCGTAACCACTGACGGGGGGGGGGGGGGGAATAAAAAAATAAAAAAGGTGCCGGATCCACCGTTGGAGGTGCCGGAACATATTCCGGCGTGTTCCGGCCCAAATTAAGCCCTGGATACTGACGCCAAAGGTACCCTCCCGCGTCTTTGTGAAACGATCTGGGGTCTCATAAACCCGTTCGCGGTGGTATGAGACGAGCAGAGTCTACAGCGTCCGCTCGCAGAGCAGAGTCTACAGCGTCCGCAGTCTACTGTGAAACAATTCACTCCAAAAAGGGTTATGGTTATGGTAAAGGAGAGGTTCACTTCCTTACAGGCTATCCTATCTTTCATTTAAACATCGAACTCGGCATGAGTCATGACGATTGCCCCCCCATAAAATAATTTTCCTCGGCCCTCCCCCCAGGCCAAAAATATTCTCCTGGGCCCTCCCCTAAGGCTTAAAAAAATTATCCTAGGCCCTCCCCCCCCCGGTAAATATCGTACAGTCCCTTAAGACAACTCTTACCAGTCTGTTCCTGGGTGTGGGTGCAGGCCTTTTCTTTTTCAGCTGGGGAACCCTTAGCTTCACACTGGTCTCCTCTTCCTCCTCCACCCCTTCAGAATCCTCTTCTTCTGCTCCATTCTTTGGGGGCTGCAAATCACCTGACCCCTCATCTTCAGAGGGTCTCAGCTCAGAGCTCTGTTTTAGATTAGATAAAAAGTTATTTTTCTCAATTACGACACAAACATTATGTCAGGATCCAAGTCGCCTCTGCTCCCTGTTTCCATGTTGTCCTTTTCCTCCATCTAGTGGCCGCTTGTCGCCACTGCCCATCATTCCCCCAACACACCTGTTGCTAATTTGACAATCACCTTTCCCTATTTAAACCGGTCTTTTCCTCCAATCTTCGCCAGTTCGTTTCGGTTCTACCTCTGTACCCTACCTGTTACCAGTGATCCAGTTTACCCGTCTGTTGCCGAACCCTGCCTGCCTGCCTGCCTGCCTGCCTGACTACCCGTCTGTTGCCGAACCCTGCCTGCCTGACTACCCGCTTGTTGCCGAACCCAGTTGCCAAACCCCGCCTGCCTGACTACACGCCTGTTGCCTAACCCTGTTGCCGAACCCCGCCTGCCTGACTACCCGCCTGTTGCCGAAGCCTGTTGCCGAACCCCGCCTGCCTGACTACCCGCCTGCTGCCGACCCCTCGCCTGTCCGACTACCTGCCCCACTCCCCTCAGCTTTTGTTTCTGTTGTTTTGAGTCTTGGTGTCCAAATAAACTTCCTTTTGCACGAGATCTGCATGGTGGGTTCAGTTCCTGTTCTGTTCAGTTTTTGAACTCCTGACAGAACGAACTGGCCATTTACGATGGACCCCGCAGATCCAACCCGTCAGGCGCTCGCAAATCAGGGCGCAATGATCGGACAGCTCGACCAAATCATCCGCGCCCTGTTTGATAATAATCACGCCCTGGCCACTAGTGTAATGGAGGTTTCCAGACAGGTTTCTTCCCTGGCTTCCTCTTTCCAATTCTCACAGCCAGGCTCAGCTCCGGCTTCATCTTCTGCCACCGTTTCTCCCAAGGACTCTCACGTGAGTGACCCTGAGCCATTTGATGGCAATTTGGATCTTTGTCGAGGATTTCTGCTGCAATGTGGTCTGGTTTTTGCTCAACGTCCGGCATCTTTTTCTCTGATGCTTCTAAAACACGCTATGTGCTGGGGTTGCTGAGGGGAAGAGCTTTGGCCTGGGCAGAAGCAGCTAGTTCCCATGAGGACTTTTTTTCCTTACCTTTTGCTGAGTTTAAAGTGAAGCTTTTGATCATCCCAATTATGGGGGAGATGCAGCTGCTCGTCTTTTAAGGCTGAAGCAAGGCACCAGGGCTGTGGCTGACTACGCAGTTGAATTTTGGACTTTGGCCGCTGATGCTAATTGGGATGACGCTGCCTTAAGGGCGGTATTTCTGAACGGTCTTTCTGAGCAGCTTAAAGATGAGCTAGATGTCAGAGACGATCCCTCCGATGTTTCCTCTCTTGTTTTTCTTGCCATTCGTCTGGACAACCGGCTACGAGAGCGACGACGCCATAGACCCGCAACTTCCTCTACACCTGAATGGATGCCTGGGAGATCCAGGAGATGGTCACTGTCTTCCTTGCCAGCCAAAAGAGGAGGCTCGTCAGTAAGATCGGGGGTCCTGACGAGCCACTCTGCCCACAAGGTTAAATCCCCTGACTTGTCTCGTCTGCTGGCCTCTGCCTCTGTTATGTGTGGACAGACTGTGCTACCTTTACAGGCTCTAATTGATTCCGGTGCCGAGGATAACCTCGTTGACCTGGAGGTTGCCACTCTACTGGGCTGCCAGTTGGAGGAGTTGGACAGACCCATTCCTGCCTTGGCTTTGGACGGTAACATGTTTACACAGATCACACATCAGACTTCCCTGGTCACCCTCACCGTCTCCGGCAACCATCATTAACAGATCACTTTCAAGGTAATCTCAGCTCCACGTACACCTCTGGTATTAGGACACCCATGGTTAATGCTCTATAATCCACATATTGATTGGTCCACCGGCTCCATAAAGGGTTGGAGTCTCCACTGTCATTCACTCTGCCTTCATTCTGCTCGACCACCCTGTGTTACTGACTTTCAGGCTGAAACCAAGGAATCTGAGTTACCAGATTTGACTGCTGTCCCCAGTGAATACCATGACCTCAAAGAAGTCTTCAGTAAAGTAAAGGCCCTATCACTCCCACCACACAGACCTTATGATTGTTCCATTGATTTGCTTCCTGGGGTTCATCCAGCCGTTTGTACAGCCTTTCCAAGCCAGAGCGTATAGCCATGGAGAAATATATCTCCGAGTCCCTCGCAGCAGGCATAATTCGGCCCTCGTCCTCACCCTTAGGTGCTGGGTTTTTCTTTGTGAACAAAAAGGACAATACACTCCGTCCCTGCATTGATTTTCGGGGTTTGAACCACATTACCGTTAAGAACAAGTACCCACTCCCGTTACTCAACTCTGCCTTCAAACTCTTGCATGGTGCTACCATTTTCACTAAATTAGATCTTCGTAGTGCCTATCATCTCGTTCGCATCAAAGAAGGGGACGAGTGGAAAACAGCATTCAACACTCCTCTAGGCCATTTTGAGTATTTAGTAATGCCGTTTGGACTCACCAATGCTCCTGCAGTTTTTCAAAATCTGATAAATGACATCCTGAGAGATTTCCTCAACAGATTTGTTTTTGTTTACCTGGATGACATCGTGATTTTTTCCCGTTCTGTTGAAGAACATGTGACCCACGTCAGACAAGTCCTCTCCCGTCTGTTGGAGAACAAACTGTTCGCTAAAGCAGAGAAATGTGAGTTCCACACTAACACTGTCTCTTTCCTTGGCTACATTGTTCAGAGTGGTCGTCTCATGCCTGATCCAGCCAAGGTCCAGGCGGTGGAGAAGTGGCCGGTTCCAGCCTCCAGGAAGGAACTGCAGCGTATTATTGGGCTTTGCCAATTTCTACCGGCGCTTCATTCGGGACTACAGTAAGGTTGCCTCATCTCTGACCAAACTCACGTCTGTCAAGGTGACGTTTAAGTGGACAGAGGAGGCCAAACATGGCATTTTGTAAGCTTAAGAGATTGTTCACCTCTGCACCAGTTCTCGTACAGCCTGACACCAGTAAACAGTTCATCGTTGAGGTCGATGCTTCTGACTCTGGTGTTGGGGCTGTGCTGTCACAGTATGTTGGTCCCAATAATCACCTGCATCCGTGTGCCTTTTTGTCTCGTCACTTGTCTCCTGCTGAGCAGAACTATGATGTCGGCAACCGGGAACTACTAGCCGTCAAGCTAGCTCTGGAGGAGTGGAGGCACTGGCTGGAGGGGGCAGAGAAGCCGTTCATCGTCTGGACAGACCACAAGAATCTCGCTTATATCCAGACTGCTAAAAGGTTGAATGCTCGCCAAGCCCGGTGGGCTCTCTTTTTCAGCCGATTCGACTTTTTACTCACCTACCGTTCTGGGTCAAGAAATGTAAAGCCAGATGCTCTCTCTCACCAGTTTGCCCACAGTAACCCTGAGTCTGAGATTGAAACCATCCTCCCTTCAGGGCGAGTAGTAGCTGTGCTCACCTGGGGCATAGAAAAGACTGTGCGGGATGCTCAAGCGACCCAACCTGACCCAGGCACAGGTCCGGTCAACCGTCTATTTGTTCCCAGCATTGTTCGCTCCCAGGTGCTGCAGTGGGGGCATGTCTCCCGGTTTGCCTGTCATCCAGGCACTAGGCGCACTATTGCCATCCTGAAGAGGCATTTTTGGTGGCCTAACATGGACTCGGATGCCAAGGAGTTTGTGGCAGCCTGCACTACATGCGCCCGTAGCAAGGCTTCAAATCAAGCTCCCGCTGGTCCACTGCGGCCTCTCCCAGTTCCTGGACGGCCTTGGTCGCACATTGCTCTGGACTTTGTTACGGGGTTGCCTCCCTCTAGAGGTAAGACAGTGGTACTCACAGTCGTCGACAGATTTTCTAAGGCTGTTCACTTTATTGCCCTCTCTAAACTGCCCTCTGCGTTCACCACAGCTGAACTTCTAGTCGAGCATGTTTTCAGACTTCATGGCATTCCCATTGACATTGTCTCTGACAGGGGCCCTCAGTTCATCTCACAGGTGTGGAAAGCCTTCTGTAAAGCCTTGGGGGCCACGGCCAGCCTGTCCTCTGGGTACCACCCTCAAACCAATGGGCAGTCTGAGAGAGCCAACCAGATTTTGGGGATTTCACTTCGCTGAATGGTGGAGAAAGAGCCAGACTCCTGGAGCACCCTACTTCCTTGGATTGAGTATGCCCACAACAGCCTCCCTAGCTCTTCCACTGGTAGGTCACCTTTTGAAGTCTCTCTTGGCTATCAACCACCTCTATTCCCTTCTCATGAGCAAGACATCTCAGTCCCCTCAGTACAGGACGTCATGGATCGCTGCAAGAGGATCTGGACAGAGACTAGGAGTACCCTTGAACGCACTCAGGAGAACCAAAGACGGCTTGCTGACCAGCATAGGAATCAAGCTTCTCCCTATCAGCCAGGTCAATCTGTCTGGCTCTCCACTAAGAACATCCCTCT
This sequence comes from Merluccius polli, assembly GCA_030340625.1. Classification (NCBI taxonomy): domain Eukaryota; kingdom Metazoa; phylum Chordata; class Actinopteri; order Gadiformes; family Merlucciidae; genus Merluccius; species Merluccius polli. The sequence continues at coordinate 15,906 of JAOPHQ010004303.1, read as the reverse complement.
AGCAGCTGAATCCCGCAAATTGTCTCCCAGGTATATTGGTCCATTTCCCATTGTCAAGGTCATTAATCCATCTGCCGTTGAACTTAAGTTACCTGAGTCTTTGAAGGTCCACCCCACATTCCATGTCTCCCAGTTGAAACCAGTCTCTTCTAGTAAGCTGAACCCTCCTTCCGACTCCCCTCCGCCCTCCCTACTCATCGATGATCATCCAGCCTATACTGTTTGGAGATTGCTTGACGTGAGGCGCATGGGCCGGGGATTGCAGTTTCTGGTGGATTAGGAGGGGTATGGACCTGAGGAGCGCTCCTGGGTTCCCCGCTCCTTCCTTCTGGACAAAACATTAATTTCTGATTTCAACCGGGAACACCCTGACAAGCCCAGGTTGTCGCCAGGAGGCTCCTGTTGAGGGGGAGGTACTGTCAGGATCCAAGTCGCCTCTGCTCCCTGTGTCCATGTTGTCCTTTTCCTCCATCTAGTGGCCGATTGTCGCCACTGCCCATCATTCCCCCAACACACCTGTTGCTAATTTCGCAATTACCTTTCCCTATTTAAACTGGTCTTTTCCTCCACTCTTCGCCAGTTCGTTTTGGTTCTACCTCTGTACCCTACCTGTTACCAGTGATCCAGTTTGTTGCCGAACCCTGCCTGCCTGACTACCCGTCTGTTGCCGAACCCTGCCTGCCCGACTACCCGCTTGTATGTCACAACATGTCCCATCAACGAGGAATCAGAATCAGAAATACTTTAATGTAACGGGTGTGGTTAGGACCCAATAGCAGCACAAGGACAGGCAGGTATCGTTGGTAACAAGCTTTATTTAGCACGCTGTAGAGATGAAGCAGGTAATCACCAAAAGCCAATGGAGCAGACAGTGGACGGGTAGTCAGGCAGGCGGGGGGTCTGGAACCGGGAGGTCGATCGTGCAGGCGGGGCGAGGGACAAGTAGTCAGGCAGGCGGGGGGCTCGGCAGCAGGCGGGTAGTCGGACAGGCGGGGGACTCGGCAGCAGGAGGGTAGTCGGACAGGCGGGGGGCTCGGCAGCAGGTGGGTAGTCAGGCAGGCGGGGGGCTTGGCAGCAGGCGGGTAGTCAGGCAGGCGGGGGACTCGGCAGCAGGCGGGGAGTCGGACAGGCGGGGGTCTGGAACCGGGAGGACGATCGTGCAGGCAGGGCGAGGGACGGGTAGTCAGAGGCAAGCAGGGTCGAAACCGGGAGATCAGGCAGAGAAACACTGGAGAGTCTGGTGCAAGCATCGAGAACAATCTGGCAAAGAGTGAGTGGAGTGAAGCTGCATAAATACTGGCTTGATTGGAGATTGCAGATTGCAGACAGGTGTGTTGGGAGAATGATGACCAGTGGTGACAAGCGGCCACTAGATGGGGGTGTTGGACCGTGTAGCAGGAGAGGAGCAGAGCAGACTGTGACACTTTAATAATCCCAGGGGGAAATTACTTTCGTTACATTACTCCATATGTAATAGACATACATATATTAAGAATATGTATATATATACTGTATATTAGTGCTGCATTCGCATTAATGTCATAGTTAACTCGCAATTAATCGCAAATAATCGCACATTTTTATCTATTCTAAATGTCCCTTGATTTCTTTTTGTCCCATTATTTTTTCTCATTTTAATGCTCTTATCAACATGGAAAAGTGGATCGACTTGCTTTGTGCAAGTTGTCGCCTGGCTCTGACGAGGGGGCGGAGAATTCGCATCAGCTGTGTGCTTCCAGCCATCAAGTGGTATTTCACACTGGACGTGCTGCGATGATAGCTCAGTTAACGACAAAACACACAGATCACTTTGGTCTTGTCAATGGAACCATTTGGAAACTTTTTAAAAGTAAACTTTCCATTCAGAATATTATTGGCATCCATTCAAAACATAACGTCTACTACTCTCAAACAAGTGTGTGCAGCGTGCCTGTTGTTTTTATTTCCGCTCTAGCTAGATCCGGTGTGGTGTTGTAGTTTTTGACGGAATGAGGGCTGTGTGAGTGCGCGTGCGTGTGTGTGTTTGTGTGTGTGTGTGTGCGTGAGCGAGCCTGGGTTGAGCGCGAGGAACATTAGGAGAGTTACGGCTAACTTTATGTTGGAGTTGTTTTGGCGTGGTTACGGCCGACAGTAACCTGTTCTGTTGCAACAATAAATGTTGTTTGCTGAACAACACTGCGTCATCTTTACAACGCGTCCTGGCGGACGATACATTATGTTTATGAATGGCAGTGGCATGGCCACCCTACTCGCTCCTACCTTGCACATGAATATATGAACCTGTGTATTATTTCAATATCTTAGTATTGAATGCACAATAATAAGGTACATTTATACATGGCACTATCGGACCTGTTTAATATAAAAAACAATTGTACACAATATATATAAGTAGGGGGTCCCCGCTCAATCTCTATATCAGTTTGGGGGTCCTTGGCCTGGAAAACGTTGAAGACCCCTGGTTCATAGGGTTTGATCCTTCCCATAAGTGGGTCAAAAATAAAGTTACAATCTAAATATCTGTAGGCACAATGTGATTTTTATTTTATACAGCATTGAGACTACAGATTGCACCGAGGAGACTTGACCGGAGGAGTGATTAGGCAGAGTCGAAATACTGCACACAAAACAACCTTCTGTTACAGTGCGAGATGTTCTGATGGAAGTCTCTCTTTTTGCTGAGACTGTTATGCCCCTTATCACTTGGACGAGCAGCAATTTCAGCCATGACTAATGCAGTTTGAAACAGAGATCTATCATGAACATCACCCCTTAGCTCCCATCATATACAATCTCAAGTCAAATCATTGTCAACATAACAAAGATGAGTGCCTGTATGATAAAAAGAAAATGGCTAAAATTAAAAGCCTAGGCTGACAAACATATTTTTTTTTACAGTTAGGCATAATTATATATCATAACGGTATGGTTATATTTTATATCTACCATATGACCAATCATTAGGGTCACACTAACCTCGGTGCCTTTCTGCTGATGAAGGACAGAGTCATGAGCTATGAGCAGAGGCATGTAAACATGGGGGCAGCTCCTCAGGATCGGAATGAGTGCGTTGTTGGTTACATGTGTGGAGTAGATAGTGAGGTCAGATGATGGCGAAAAACAGGCAGGATTGTCGCTGTACGTGTAAAGAATCTTTTAGAGAATACCCGGAGGCGACAGTCTGGCGCTGGAGCCAGACAAGGACGAGGGGGGAAGACGTCAACAGCCAGCCCTTTATGACGGTTTCTCTGTTTGTGTATATAACTTCCTGGGTCAGGGATAGTTGGTGCTCAGACTTCGTGAACTGACACACACTTTGTTGTCTGTCAGGGAAACATAGTTGGACCCAGATATATCTGTAAAACTCTGCACATTCTACTGGTGTTAAGAATAAAACTGATTATTGAGTAAACTTAAACTTCTTCTATCGCTTCATTAGAGAACACGCGTGAGTAAGAGTTTCAAGAGAAACTGCTTTTCACAACAATTGGTGACCCCGACGTGATGAAGACGAAGAAGTGACACAACGGACGAGAGGACTGAGTGACAGCGAAACGTGGCCACATAAAAAAGGTAAGCAGAAGCCTGTTATAACAAAATTCTGCAATTGGGCATTGTCAAAACTGTTTTGAAGTCACTTGGGATACTCGTCCTAGACATAGTTTAAACCAGTATAGTGTGCAACATAGGGGACGCTCCCTTTAGGAGGTTGCCAAAAGGGGACCTGCTGTGAAAGCGCACGAGCAGAGACCGCCCGAGGGTTGGAATCCTGTTGGGGAGGAAGGGCCTACACAAAGTACCAGCGGTTCAAATTCCGCCCCGTCCTCGCCATAGTATATACTGTAGGTTGGCAGGATAAAGGAGGGTCTATAGGACCCCAAGGTAGCTGGTTCCTTTCAAGACCAGAAGAGGGAGCTCTGAGAGGGTAGCCAGAGTAACCCAAGGGTATCAATTCCCATGACCGTTAGAGTCGGCACTAAAATAGTTTGTACGCTAGTACAAACTATTTTAGTCTGAGTGAGACCGGACTGAAAGTTTTCAGCCTAGAAGGTTGTCTCACTGGGCAATATTTTGTGCAGAGAGCAGACCGTGAGTCATTCACACCGTATGTGTATAATAATTTTTGTTGTTAGAATGTGTAGTGTTTAAAATACTGTGTTAAAATGGACGGAGAATTCAACAGAGTGTGAAGAATATGGGGGGTGTCCTGAAGACACCATAGGAGAGCAGTGGAGAGAGTAGAAAGGCAATAAGGCAGAAGAGGGAAAGCAAAGTTGGAGGACAAAGAGGAGAGGAGAGCGTCAGTGCATACAGTAGCATTAGCATGTGTAGCATTAGAAGCTCAAAAAGACAAAAACTTGCCCAGGACTGTGACTAAGACTGTGACTGTGACTGCTTCACCGGCGGGGCCAACAGCCCCCACCTATACCCAGACCTGAAATCACTATGTGCACACAAAGCCTCTGACAAACACAGCCGACATGAGTTAGACTTTGAGACAGATTTACTAGAGACTACTACTACTACTACTACTACTACAGGACACAAAGCGAGAATTAGCAGCAAGACACACCAGTCAGGCTACGGGTTACGAATCAGGACAAGACACAGAGGGACACAAAGCCAATTGGGGAGGGAGGGCACCAAACGCAAGGGGACGTCGTGGTGGCCGGTGGCCGGCGGCAATAAGGACAACAACAACGCAGGCAGGCGCCGGCGCTCCCGTAGCCATAACAACCCGCGAGAGCGACGGTACTAAGAGCCAACTGTCAGATGGCCCGCCTCCCCTGACCCTGACCTAGCAGGGAGCAGGGAGAGGGCTGATATGTCACCATTTAAAGTAAAGAGTAAAGTTAATAAACAATAATAAACATCGTTTAATAAAGTAAGAGTAAAAGTAATCAGAAATACATAGTGCTTAAAAATAGAGTGTTAGTACACGAGTACAGAAAATAAATATGTCGTTAACAGCAGTGGACATTTTGGGTAGGGTTTATTATCTACGTAAAGATGAGATCAGTAAGATCTCTCAAAAATTTAAGAAAAGAATATCTAAACAGGCATTAAAATTAGTATTAGTCATGTATCAAAGAGAGAGAGAGGGACAGAGAGCAGAGAGGAAAGGAGGGGGCCTGGCCCTGAGAAGAGTATAATAAAGCAGGGCAGCACTAGAGCTGCAAGAAGTACTTAGATAAGGAGATCTAGAAAAGAGAGGGACAATAAAGAGTTATGCAGTAGTTTACCCTATATTACTACTACTACGACGACCACGACTACTACTAATGATAATGAAAATAATAATAGGGGTAATAAAAATAATAATGGTAATAGTAATGATAATACATTTTATTTGAAGGTGCCTTTCCAAAAACACAAGGTTGCAAGAAAGCGCTGTGATCATTAGAACATTTAAGGATATGTTGGTACATAGAAAGTGCACATGTAGAGATCAATTATGTATTAGTGTCTGTGATTTGTTTCTGTGTTTTCGGTTGATTTGTTTTCTCTGTGTATTTGTTTTATAAATGTGTATAAAAGTGTTTTAGTGTTTTGTGGGACAATTAGCAGACCAACAGCTCAGTTAAGGGGGGTACTATTCATTTAAATCAGAAGTTATCTCCTCTACCGCTCGTCCACAGAAGTCCAGGGGTCAACCAGCGCTGGGGGCAAGAGTTCAGGGAAATTCCCCCCCTCACCAAACTGAGGGAGGGACCCGCCCTAAAAGGACCCTGCGGGAGTGCGGTAGTTATTACAATATAAAAAACTGATATGCAATGTTGCGTATGTAGCAAGAAAATAAGTCATTAGGTTGCTTAGAATACCTCCATAGTGTGGTGTTGAAATAGTTAAAAGAAAGTTTGTTTTGGGTTGCCAGAGTCTACCGGGAGGTGTGTCCCCAAGGGGGGAGAGTGGACTGTGTGGTATAAGTCCCGCCCCTGTTGTCATGTTGTCATGTCATTGTTGAAATAGATTGCAGGTTGTTTAGTCTTTGTTTTAGAGTTTGAGTTTTATTTGGTTAATTGACAAATTGTTTGGGTCAGACAAATGTTCTCTGAACATTTGCAATGACCTGGTTAAAGTGATAATTAAAAAGTACTTCAGCAATCTGCTGGGAAGGGATCTAATGCACAAGCTAGATTGTTTATTGACATTGGGAAGAATTGGGTTTACCTTGTGTGGCGAGCGGAGCTTGGGAATGATACTTGTAGGGGGGTTATAAGAACCTCTGTAAATAAGATGACCTTATATTTAAATGAAGGTGTTGCCAACAATGCCACCTGGGGGGTTTCGCCCCAGGAAGTAGTTAATTACAAAACACTAAGGACACAGGTTCGTTCACTCAAGAGGCCAGAGACACGATGTCACTTGTATGAAAACAGTGTATAAATTTTATTACAAAGATATTAAATGGACACAGTAAAAACAGGCACTCGGGGCAAAAATAAAGGGAACAAAAGTAAATTGATCAGGAGCTGAGGTTCACGGTGTGTAGGAGCTAGGGGGGGCCGGGGCGGAGACACCCAACCAAAATAAACTAATTACCGCACACACACACACCGTGAGGAGACCCAAAACCCAGGGGACCACAGCACACAAAACAAGGGGAGGGGAATCCCACCACCAGGCCACCAGCACCACCACCGGACCTCAGCAACTAAAAAGGGACAGAAAAATCGGGAGAGTAGAGGGGAAATGAAACACACAAAATCTAAAATAAACAATATATCAATTGGTCAAAATAAACCAAAATACACGTGGCTAATCTGCCAATATTAGAAATGAATGAATAATAAAGAAAAATGAAGAAATCCTCTGCCCTAATCAAAACAACAAAAGGAAACTAAATGAAACCAATGAACGTTAGGGCAGAGCAAACCAAGTAACCGCAAAATCAAAATTAAACAAACAAAATAAACCAAAGCCAAAACAGTAGCGCGAAGCAACAGCAAAAGCAAAACAGCAGCGGTCCCCCCAGCTGGTAGCGATGTATTGCGGGGCTATCGTTGTAGTCACCCGCGCCGTAGCAATCGATCAGTAGGGTTGGCTACTCATGACATGCCCGAGGGAGGGAGCAAAGGAGGACTGTACAGCTAGCGATGAGCATCTGTCCGACGCAGAGGCACCGGCCCGGAAGTGACGTCACAGGTCATAGAGCAGAGAGAGAACTGGCGGCCGGGGATCATCCCCTTTATAATTCTGGGCGCCCCCCCGTGATTGGCTGAGGTATTAGTGAGAGCCCACGGATCTCTAGACTGCCACATTCGCAAACGTCAACACCTAATGCTGTTATGCTGTGTTGAAAATTTTTATTTGTTAGCTTCGTCCACCACCGCGTCATAATTACAGCATCAACGAAGTGTGGTGTCTCCATTACGCATACACAGGACTGCTGTCATAAATATCTGTCTCTACTCCTCCACATCCACCTATCCTATGGGCTGAACATAAGAATCAGAAGGGATTTATCCCCATACACGGCATCCTGCAACAGGCCAGTAGGGAAGGCTGGTTAGCCTATGACGGGTAAGATCCCACCTTGAAACCTCGGGACGACCTAAGGCAGGCACAGTCACGATTACTTGGCCAAGTCGCACTGACTCACTTGATCATAGAGTGATGAGAAGATGAAACCATCCGAGGAGAAACCATTTGGGTTGAAAGGTGGAGGATAGGATAGATTCCAGACATGTCGGCTTAAGCAGTGAATATGTGGCAATAACTAGGACAGGTCATTTGTTTAAACTCTTAAGAGAAGGTATAAGGATTTGCGTTTTGTTTTTCGGTGTAGTGCATGATTTGGTAAAATTGGTAACAGCGTGGTTTAAAAGCGGTTGATGGTAAACCCATATCGTATCAAAATTTAGGTTTAGGATTTACTGGTTGCAATTTCCCTTTCTACTAGATTGGCTGTAGTTGAGGTTAAAGGGCATAGCACCTTAAAGGCAGAAGGTAATTATTTAGCTAACTTAAGTCTCAAACGAGGAATTGGAAAATGATAATCAGACATTGATAGTGCATGGCATGGTGCTCATGGACATTTTGTTGCACCTACCTGGTTGTTACAAGGCTCATTAAAGATGCGCATGGTTTTCACCATGGCGCAAGGGGGGAGGTAATGAAGGGAATCAGTAAACAAGGTTTAAAATCAGAAAACAAGGGTTAAAATCAGAAAACAAGATTTTTGGTCACCATACTTGCAAACAATGATTGATAATTAGCTCAATGATTGTGAAGCATGTGCAGAAAACAACAAAAGAAAAACAATCACTACTCTAGTGGGACACATTCCCACACCCGAGGGACCATTTAGACATCAGCCTTTGCCGCTCCTTGGTTTTAGATATTGTATAGATATTTATATTGTTAATATTTTAATTAATTATTATGCACCAATTACACCAAGTCCAATTCCTTGTATGAACAATCGTACTTGGCAATAAACTTGATTCAAAATTCAAATTCAAATTCAGGTCTTAGACTATGTTGATATGATCAAAAGTGTATATGGTAAAAGGTACATGCTAGTAGTCAATGACAGATTCAGCAATTGGGTAGAAACAGCCCCAATAAAAGATCAAAGTTTGACTATTGTAATCAAGTTTTTATCTAGAAAAGTCATGCCAAGGTGTGAAATTCAATTAGGAAATTAGATCAGACAATGGATCAGCTTTCATTCGGAAAACTGTGAAAAGTGTGGTGCAGCGGTCACACATCAAACAGCGATTAGGTTGTGTCTACCATCCTCAGTCTCAAGGCAAGGTCGAAAGGATGAACCAGACACTGAAGGGAAAGATTGGTGAAATATGTGCACACAGTAAACTCAGCTAGAAGCCCTTCCACTAGCTTTAATGTCAACAAGGAGTTCAGTGAAGTCAAGCCATACTATGATCAACTAATGGCACTGGTTGCAGCCTTTTCCAAACAGGTGGCAATAATCCAAGGAGGTGCAGAGCAGGCACCGGCCCCGAAAGACACCGAGTGGGTGTTGCTAAAGGTCATCAAGAGGGAGTGGTCAGACCCAAGGTGGACAGGACCATACCGGGTGATGGAGAGAACCTCACACGCAGTCCGGCTGGACGGCAAAGGTGAAACCTGGTGTCATTGGTCACTATGCGGAGCATCTGACCCACCGGCAAGGACCCGGGGAGACGTAAAAGGGAGTGTAAGAGAACAGCTTTAGACTGACAGGAGGAAGAAAAGTGGTACATTTTTACTTTATTAGCTTTGCTAACACACAAGTGTAGAGTCAAAGGAAAGAAGGCATACAAGTATTTACGTTGGAGGTGTTACCACCCAGCTACAGGGATAGGAAAAGGACTCCACTAACGAAAGTTGCTATTCAGCGTATTTACATTTACATTTTTCGTATATAATCATTTTTGGTAGTATTATAATCATAAATAATGATGTGCCGCCCAGAAAACAAGATGGGGTGGCTTGGTGGAGTTGTATGTTTTGCTTTGATTGTTATAGCCCCTACAGTTGTGTGGAAACAATTCCATGACAGAGGATCTGCCACGACCAGAGCTTCCAGGGAACCTGACATGTTGGGAACAGACCCGGGGAGAAACAGAGTTCCAGAGCTGGAGAAAGAACCACCAAGGTGGTGGAGCCAGGTGACCAGTTGTACCTGAGGTGTGAAGGACCATACAAGGTCACCAATGCGACACCAACCATCACCGAGGTGGAAGGGAGTTCCACCTGGTACCACCTCAACCACTGCACCAAAGCCGCTCAACCCAAGACGAGGGAGGACCACAAGGAGGAGCTGGGTGCAGGTGTACCCGGCACAGACCGACCACCCCAGGATCAGACCCAGCCCAGCCAGGAGCAACAGCCTCATGACGATGCTGAGGCTGCGACAACAACCATCCAGATGGCAGGTGGACCCACCAGGGTCTAACCTGGTCTTGAGGAGGCTCACGTGTGATCGTGCTGGTAACCTCTCCATGTGAGCCTGACCCCGAACCTACGTCTTTGGAGGAGTGCAGGACCTGAAGATAGCGACGACGAACAGAAACAACAATGAATGCCCAAAACCCCCCACATGCTTGCAGCCCACCAATACATGAAGATCATTTCAATCATTCGAGATACATCCATGCCCGGAAGGAGTTTTTAAGTTTAAATTTGTTGATTTATATTGTGTGATTTTTTTGTTTGATTTAATACTGCGTGAATTTTAATTTGATATGCATGAATTGAAGGGTTTGACACTTTAAAAGTATTTCGCATTTGGTAATCTTTTTATCCTAACATACTTACAGGTTGAGAGTCCTGAGGAACACTACAGGTTGAGAGCCCTGATTAAGAGATGGTTTTTCTGATAACCAAATGTGATGCTGAATGTTCATCTAGCAGTTCGACAAGTAGTCTCATTTGATTCTCCAGGGAGGGGGGACATTATACTAAATTGGTAGATTTTTGGGACTTTGGAAGTCCCAAAGGGGGGATATTTGGGAGAAATTTATAAATGTACCCGTACATTTAATGATAAAACATAATTATGGTCTTGCCATTATGCTATAAATCTAATAAGTGTGGAGAAACACAGAACCACAAATTTTATATTTTTAAGGAGTAGCAGAATTTCCAAATTTGATATTTTATGGGCTCAGTTTTTCTGAGCCCAAGAGAGGGAGGAGTACAATTTTTTCAAAATTGTCATATTTTTTCCAAATTTTCATATGTGGTCTCAGTTTAGATGAGACCAAGAGAAGGATTAAAGGTATGGTTATATTTAATATCTACCATATGACCAATAATTAGGGTCACACTAACCTCGGTGCCTTTCTGCTATTGAAGGACAGAGTCATGAGCTATGAGCAGAGGCATGTAAACATGGGGGCAGCTCCTCAGGATCGGAATGAGTGCGTTGTTGGTTACATGTGTGGAGTAGATAGTGAGGTCAGATGATGGCGAAAAACAGGCAGGATTGTCGCTGTACGTGTAAAGAATCTTTTAGAGAATACCCGGAGGCAACAGTCTGGCGCTGGAGCCAGACACCACAAGGACGAGGGGGGAAGACGTCAACAGCCAGCCCTTTATGACGTTTTCTCTGTTTGTGTATATAACTTCCTGGGTCAGGGAGTTGGTGCTCAGACTTCGTGAACTGACACACACTTTGTTGTCTGTCAGGGAAATATAGTTGGACCCAGATATATCTGTAAAACTCTGCACATTCTACTGGTGTTAAGAATGAAACTGATTATTGAGTAAACTTAAACTTCTTCTATCGCTTCATTAAAGAACACGCGTGAGTAAGAGTTTCAAGAGAAACTGCTTTTCAAAAAAGACAAAAACATACCGGTATGCAAATAGCAGTTTCATTATTCCTTAGTGTTGTCATGGAGATATGTACACCAGTGCACTTTAGTGGTGACCATAATGTTGGTCTGTGCCTCGATGTCTTGCATACATTATAAAAAAAGAAAGGAAAAAGCCAAAATACACAACAATCTTGTTGTTTTTTTTTGCTGTGACACTTCAAGCCGTGTTAATAAAATACAAAAAAACCCCAAGATATTTCACCTATACAAAACGAGTCCGTTTATCTCAATATTAATTATGAACAGTACCGTTTAGAGTGTAGTGTTTACATCCATAAGATCAGTGCTCCTACGGTTAAGGCTTGAGTGATCCATTAACACATTCTGATTCCCAACCCGTGTGGAGGTAGAAATACTGCATCAAAATGATAGAACAGCAGGGGCCAAAGCCTTTGGTGCTCCCCACGTGTGAAAAACATAAAGGCTGTGAGAAAAATGTTGTGGATGATTAACAAGTGAAAAGTGAAACCTCTTTGGGCTCATTTGATTCTGTTAAGAAGGCGATTCAATATTCCTGCCATACCCAAAACATATTTATTTGCTTTCTAAAAGAGGAATTTTCTGTCCGGATATCCTCAGAACAGACTAAGTCTGTTCACCACTGTTGCCATTAAAAAGGTTGCCAATTTACCCTGTTTAGATTCATTGCTTGTGTTCTCATCGTATGACCAAAATAAAAGTCGCTAGTCCAACATTCATTCCCAAGTTCCATTCTTAATTGTGAAAAAAACCCATTTTAAAAACATATTGTTGTCCATCGTTGAGAGCAAATTAAAATGTAGCCATTTACATCTACAACTGCTAAAACAAGTTTGTGCCAATGAAGACTGAAGTTGATATGGCTGGGGGGTCTTTTGTAGTTGTTAATGGGACATGAGCACTGTGCGGGTGTGTGTGTGTGTGTGTGTGTGTGTGTAGAAGTACTGTTATCCTACAAGATGAGCGTCAAAAGAGAGTCAAAGCTGGAGCGAGGGGTCTCTCGCGTAGACGGTAACGGGTGGGGTGGGGGGTGGTGGGTGGTGTGTGGGAGTGGGCGGCGGTGGTTGGCTAGTCTTTGACTAGCTGGTAAACGCGGTACTGGGCTCCATGCTCACTGGCGGAAACCTCAAACACGAAGGTGATGCACAGCAACGTCTCTTCAGTCTCTCTGTTGGTAACCACCTGGTGGACACACACACCCACACACACACACACACACACACACACACGAGTTAGGCCCTTAGATACAGACACAAAAAAAAAGGGTTAGGGTTAGGGTTCGTGACATACATCTTAAGTTCACTCAGTCTGTCGCCCTTGGATAGAAGTGTCTGCTAAATGACTAAAATGTAAATGTATGGTGGGCACGGTTGGCTGCGTCGACGCCTTACCAAACATAGTAAATAAGAAAACGTGTTCAAAGCAATGGGGTGAAAATAGAACAGTTTTAGTCATTTTGTTTTTAGTCATTTTTGGTCATTTTGTTCATAGCTGCTGCTGGTGTCTACATACTATGTAAAAATCACATGGTTAGGTTACACCAGGCAGTAGCTCAGTCCGTAGAGACTTGGCTTGGGAACCGGAGAGTCGCTGGTTCAAGTTCAGCACAGGACCACAGTATGGAATGTGGACTGGTCGCTGGCACAAATTAACTGAAAGAATAAAGAAGGCACACAAGCTTTTGCATTTACAGAATAATGTATTTGTAATAATGGTCATTTTGTTCATAGCTGCTGCTGGTGTCTACATACTATGTAAAAATCACACGGTTAGGATACACCCGGCAGTAGCTCAGTCTGTAGAGACTTGGGTTGGGAACCGGAGTGTCGCCGGTTCAAGTCCAGCACGGACCACAGTATTGAATGTGGACTGGTGGCTCGTGAAAAATAAATGAAAGAATAAAGAAGGCACACCAACCTTTGCATTTACACAATAATGTGCTTGAAATGTTGTTCATAACTGCTGCTGGTGTCTACATACTATGTAAAAATCACACAATTAGGATACACCTGTCAGTAGAGACTTGGCTTGGGAACCGGAGAGGAGCCGGTTCAAGTCCAGCACGGACCACATTATGGAACGTGGACTGGTGGCTGGCGAAAATTGAATAAAGAAGGCACACCAACCTTTGCATTTACACAATAATGTATTTGTAATTTTGTTCATAACTGCTGCTGGTGTCTACATACTATGTAAAAATCCCACCGTTAAGATACACAGTAGCTCAGTCCGTAGAGACTTGGCTTGGGAACCAGAGGGTCGCCGGTTCGAATCCAACACAGACCACAGTATTGAACTTGGATTAATAAATTTGATCTTCTTCCTCAATCACGCGGCTAGAATACACCGGCCAATCATGCGGCTGGGATACACCGGCCAATCACGCGGCTCGGACACACCGGCCAATCACGCGGCTGGGATACACCGGCCAATCACGCGGCTGGGATACACCAGCTGCAATACACCGGCCAATCAGGCGGGTGGAATACACCGGCCAACCGCGCGGCTCTGATAAACCGGCCAATCACGCGGCTGGGATACACCGGCCAATCACGCGGCTGGGATACACTGGCCAATCACGCGGCTGGAATACACCGGCCAAACTGAATATATACAAATAGAAATGTGACTTGTTTGATTTATGTCCTTCCCTGAATATTAGACCTAAATATTTCGTAATGAGCTGAAAGTAGTAGGTAGTCACACACAGCGTCTTGACATCACAAAGCATGTACATGTGTACAATAAAGATTAATAGAAATGTGCACTCTCAGGGCGATGTATCTGGCTCTTGTACAGTTGGTATACTTTTAAAAATCAATATTAATACGAGGCTTTGAATTGTATGAAGACAGCAATTACAAATAATGTTCAGTTAGTTGGCTGTAACTGTACCTAGGTGGTACATGTACTGTACTACAACTAGATTAGATGTAGGAAGGGGTCGTCCTCTCTAATAAATTAAAAACATAAGAAATGTTTTAGTCAAGCCACAAGTTGTTATCTGGACAATTTATTTGAGGCACAAACACACTGCACTACTTCAGGCCAAGACAAATAAATAGAAAATAAAGCTACTACTTGTAGTCCGTACATAGCAATCATTATTACTGGAATAAAATCATATGCACTGCACATATCGCAACAACCTTCTTGATCCCAAAACACACGATTAACTAGCAGAATAGCAGCAAAGCAGGCAAGCTAATGCCAGCTCAGGAAGGTGTCATGAGTCCATATACCAAGTTTCGTGTCGATACATCAATGCATCGCAGAGATATTGGGCCACTTCCTGTTTGGCAACTTTGCCGCTGAGTTTGATTGGCTGTTACGGCAAAACAGTTTGAAGTTCAGACATGAAACTTGAACCATCAACCAGGCATGGTCTGAAAACCATATCCACCAAATTTCGTGTAAATCAGTCAAAGTATGTGCCCTCTGTACTTATACGCATATTTTTAACAAAAATCAAAATGGTCAAAGGTCAAAGGTCACCAAAATTATTGGGCCTCTCAAAGAAGGGGTCATGAGTCTGTGTTAGAAGTTTGAAGTCAAAACATCAAACGGTTGCCGAGATATGGCCTCACTTCCTGTTTGGCGGTGTCGCCGCTGAGTTTGATTGACTGCTGCGGGCAAACAGAAGAGAAATAGAAAAATCCATGTGATAACTTTTGTGCGGATTGGTCTGAAGATAGTCTGTGTTGATTTTCATGAGAATCATTGAAAAATTGCGACCGCTGAAACTTTTTTTTCACTTTCGACAAAATCAAAGATGGCGGAAAATCTATTATGACGCATTATGACGTCATAGGGTGCGTTGAACTCGGCTTGGCCCAAGGATTCCAATGATACCTTGTTTGTGAATATTGGATGAATGGGTCAAAAGATGTCTCTCGGCTGGCCTGGGAACGCCTCGGGATCCCCCAGGAAGAGCTGGCCGAAGTAGCTGGGGAAAGGGAAGTCTGGGCTTCCCTGCTTAGGCTGCTGCCCCCGCGACCCGACCCCGGATAAGCGGAAGAAAATGGATGGATGGATGGGTCAAAAGTTATAAACATGAATGCATGTCCAACTTTGACCTGTTGGTGGCGCTAGAGCTCATGGGCTAGCGACCTCAAATTTGCTGTGAGGGCTTATGGGACTGTCCTGAATCAGTGTGCCGAATTTCACAACTTTTCACCATGGGGTTCTATGGGCTGCCATAGACTCCCATGGCAGGATAATAATAAATATAGCTGCATGCAGCGATGGGGGGGCCTAGCAGAATAGCAGCAAAGCAGGCAAGCTAATGCCAGCTCAGGAAGGTGTCATGAGTCCATATACCAAGTTTCGTGTCGATACATCAATGCATCGTAGAGATATTGGGCCACTTCCTGTTTGGCAACTTCGCCGCTGAGTTTGATTGGCTGTTACGGCAAAACAGTTTGAAGTTCAGACATGAAACTTAAACCATCAACCAGGCATGGTCTGAAAACCATATCCACCAAATTTCCTGTAAATCAGTCAAAGTATGTGCCCTCTGTACTTATACGTATATTTTTAACAAAAATCAAAATGGTCGCCAGATTTTTATGCAAACGCACACAGGCCTTTAGCAAAT